>CM065385.1:42315000-42617500 GCA_033060915.1 Euryodendron excelsum | reverse complement strand
CGGCTTTGGCTTCCTCCGACCGCTCCTTAGGCTTGTCAATGTATCCAGTTGAATTCCAAGTGGCTTTGCTGTGAGAATACCTCTTTGCTTTCCGTGGTGGAGGCTTAACATATGATGAGGCCCCCTTATACCAGAATACAATCCAATCTTCAATAGAAACACTTTCTTTCTTGTCGTCGTTCGCAAGAATAGTGTGGAATGCTTTGAATAAATATTCACAACTCTTCGGAGTAAATTTTTTGCCCAGATCATCTTTGCCAGTCAATTCTGCTGCGCATGGGATAGACTCATCGTAGAACTTCCCAAATATAGGGAGTCCTCCGAGGATGTGCAAGTCCCAGAGAGAGACAAATAATTCTCCTACAGAAGTATGTAGTGAATTTGTCTGAGGGCACCACGCTTCATAAAATGCTCGAAAGATGTCAGAATTTCAGTCATAAGTGAACAGAAATGCATACGCGGCCTTATAAATGCACACTTCCTTTAAGATTTTATGGCTGCGACTTAAGACATCTTCAAGCCATTCCCAATAATTGGGAATGAAGGAAAATTTGCCATAAATCTTCAAAGTGGGGCCCCAACGTGCTTTGCCAGAGATAATTCTGTGTCCCAAAGTGGAGAATTCTTTAGAGTGACTTGGTGAAATCTTGTGGAGTGCAGATCGCAAGAATACTTTAGAATCACTATCCTGAGTGGCTGCTAATGTCCAATTGGACAGATTGGGAAAGCCACTAGGTTTTGGCCATGTGTCGGCAAATGAGCCGATCAATGGTTTGTGAATAGGCAGTTTTATGGCATTCTCCTCGAGCTCGCTTTCATTCCTCAAAATAAGCAAATACTTCTTCGTTAAAGAAGAAAGATCTTTGAATACTACCATTGTATGAGCTTTTCCTGAAAAAATAAAGAGAAAGAAAAGTGAGATTGGCATACTTGTTAGGTAGAATATCAAGAAGTTGAGCATTACAGAAGCGACAATAGACATGATTATGACAATAAAGCAATGTATTGATCATTAGTGGGACGATGTGCTAAAATTTGCAAGCAAGGAATAAATATTGTGGGCAGCATGTATTTGGAAGATTTCTTATGAAGGTTCTATCCAACCATGGTGGTGGCACCATAAAGGAAGAATAGAACTCATGGAAAAAGACTCATCAACGACATAACGCCTAGAGAGTGAATCCCAACATCAACGTGATGGATTATAAAGGGGCGACCCTTCATCAATCAGAATGGATTTGGAGATCCTTCATCAAAGATGGGTGATGTCGACAATTAGTGAAGGGGCGGCCCTTCATCAAATTGAAAGGCTCCGGCGGCGGAAACATTAACAGATAATGTCTAATTGTGAAGAGGCGGCCCTTCATCAATCAGAATGGATTTGGCGATCCTTCATCAAAGATGGGTGATGTCGACAATTTGTGAAGGGGCAGCCCTTCATCAAATTAAAAGGCTTCGGCGGCGGAACCGTTAATAGATAATATGGCTAATTGTGAAGGGGCGGCCCTTCATCAATCAGAATGGATTTGGCGGCCCTTCGTTAAATTAAAAGGCTCCAGCGGTAGAACCATTAATAGATAATATGTCTAATTGTGAAGGGGCGGCCCTTCATCAACGAGAATGGAGTGTTAATAGCAACAATATCAACATCACAAGTACCGGTTTGGCTTTTGGATGATGGCATTGAAATTTTCTTATCTTTTTATGTTTCAGCCGGCAAAACTCCATCAAGGGAAGCCGTGAATGCTTACATGAACATTGCCTTCTATTGCTACTTTCTGGAGGGAAGAGATTACTAGTGGTTGCAAAAATTTTAATGCAGTCACATACATTGGTCTTCTTGCTGACAATGATGGCATCACACAATTCAGCATTTGACTGTGCCTCCAACTGGGGTGGACTATGACAAGGTATGGTGTATCCGTGTGACATATGAACAAAGCAAAGGCAGCAATTGATTGGAAACAAAGCACTTACCTCGCTGCTGTAGAGGGAGGGTAAGAAAAAAATCTGATGCAGACCAATTGCTGCTCGCTGACCTTGTTGCTGTGGAGAGAAATCGAAGGAAAAGGCTGCTGCAAACCAACCACTGCTTGTTGCTTTAAGAAAGTATTGGGTTAATTGTTCTTCAAGTAGCCTCAAGAGAAGAAGAAAGCTTCTCACGCAGACCCCGCAGCGCACTACTGGAATTGAATTTTCTTTTTACTGAAGCAAAATCTGAAGGGACTAAGTCCTTTTATAGAAGGAAAAACTAAATCCTTTTATGATTATGAGTTCAAATCCTACTCAAATTTGTGTCCCAATTCCTCATCAAATTTGAAACTCAATTAAATTTGGAACCTTATCAAATTTGAAATTATGATTAATTCCAAGGGGATCAAGTTTATCTTCAACAATTCCTTATTAGATTTGGAGTTGTTAAAAAATAATAATAATAATAAATAAATAAATAATTTTACTGCCAATTCCTTATTGAATTTGGAGATTCAAGATTCCAACTCAAGAATGGTTCACATCAAATTTCAAGATTAAAAAGTCAGTGACAAATATGTAAAAAAAATTTCCACTGACGTAAAATGTGATCCAAATTTTGAGACCTGTTCACTTTTACCGCTGCTGGAGCATGTACGTGAACAAGTCTCAAGGGAGCATTTGTAGACACACGAAATTTAGCCAATCAAAAGTCACTAAGTGTTTTATAAAGTCATAAATTTTGACTAATCAAACATTGCCATGTGTCAAAACCTGCAAGACGGGGCGAATAAAATGCCACCACGTGTTAGAATGATACAGCCTTTAAAATGACAAGTTTTAAGCTAATCAAAGTGTGCCACTTGTTCAAATGGGACCCACAAGGAAGAAGATACATATTTTCTCTAATTAAAGTTGGACACATGTCTATAAATATCCTTATTAATTATTATCTTTTAAAATAAATAGAGATAATTATTATGGGAAAGTTCAAGCTTATCAAAATTCTCCACCCTCAACTATAAATAGAGGATGACCCTTCAAAGAGAGATATACACAGAAGATAAGATTTCTGCCTACACAAGCAAAAAAGAGCTCTGCAGATCAAGCATCAAAGCCTTGAAGAACTTTCTCCTTCAATCATCTTCTTCGCGTAAATTGGAGAAAAACACGAGTGATTGGGGATCAAGCTTCAAGCCTTCGAGTCAACATTCTGGAAGAGAAGAATCAGAGGATTAATTTATTTGATTAGCAATTATTTCAGAGATTGTAATCCGCTCATTTAAAAGCAATAAAATCAATTTGTTACTACGATTTTCTGTCTTATTATCTTGGATAAGAAATTTGTGTGTACAACAGGTATTGTTCCATTACCAGAATGACACATGGTACCTTGTGTACTGGTTAAATCTCGATCGTTGATCGAAATTTGGTCACTCTGATCAAAATTTGAGCGCATGTAACATACCCTCCATCATTAGGAAGGTTCGTTTAAACTTTGTCTCAATAATTAAGCCAATCGGGAAGGTTTCAGAAAAATTGGCCTCCCTCGGGATGTTCTCCTAGGGCTTCCGGTGAACTTTTATGTTTTCGAAAAGTTTGAATGGTGTTTGGAAGTGTGTGATATCGTCTCGAAAATCGTGCGTAAAATGGCATCTTTACGGAGCGTTTGTAATACGCTCCGTGGGTGTTCGAAAGTAGCTGTTTTCGTGTTATATGATCAAAGCCTTCGGGAAGCGATCTTTTCGATCGGACCGTACCGATGGAAAGTACTCTGAAAATAATTTTGGAATTTTCAGATTTACGCATTTCTCAAGTCGTTTGATGGTGTGTTGCAATCAGGGAATCAGTGGAAAAGTCAATCCAAGCGGAGCGTCTGTGAGACGCTCCAGAGGTTGCTGGAAGTAGCAGTGTTTGAGCCATACGATGAAGGGCTTCGGGGAGTGATCTATCCGATCAAGCCGCATCGATGGAAAGATTTGTGAACGAGCTTTCAAAAATTTCTTGATTTACACATTTCTCAGGTCGTTTGACGGTGCGTTATAACTAGGGAATCGGGAGAAGAGACAATTTAGACGGAGCATTTGCGAGATGCTCTAGGGAATTTTTGTGGAGTTGTGGCTATTTAGTGTTGTAAGGTCCTCTTCAGGTTAAACAGGGATGTGTGGTGAGACCCTCTGTTCAAAATCTTAGGACCGGTGTTGTTTTGGGACGCGTTCGGGCCGTCAGGGGTAAAATGGTCATTTTGGCCAGGTTTGTTTGAAAACGGCCCAGAATGGTTCGGAGTGTTGTGTTAAACGTGCTGGGTCATTCAGGGATGGTTTTAGAAGAGTGTTTCACCATTCGGTGGGGTTTGCACAGTGCTAGGATGTTTAGGGGTAAAATGGTTATTTTGACTGAAGTTAACCAGAACGGGACCGGAATCTTATCGGAAGGCGTGTTGAGTACGCCTAATAGTTTAGCAACACTTTGGAAGGGTGGGCTTACCATTTTGAGGGATTTTGAACTTTCTCAAATCGTGCTTGGAGGCCCAAGGGGCAGTTTTGGTTATTTTTCACCGAGTCGGGCTAGCAAGCGCCAGTGTTGACCTAGGTGTTGGTTCCTGAGACTGCCCAGTCTTCGAAAACTACCTGTGCAGTGTTGGTCTCTAAGAACGCTTGGTCTTAGAGAGCTACCTGTAGGGGTGGTGTTGGTTCTTGAGAACGCCTGGTCCCAGAAAGCTACCTAGAAGGGTGGTGTTAGTCTCTGAGAATGCCCGGTCTTAGAGAACTACCAAATGACGGACATTCCACATTGGCGGGCTAGTGGGCGCTAGAAGTGAACCGTCTGGAATTTGATGAGGTGTTGGTCCCTGAGATCGCCCGATCTCGGGAAGCTACCTGGATGGCTTTGGTTTCCGAGATCGCCGGGTCCGAAAAGCTACCTGGAAAGTTGGTGCTTATAGCTCCAGCGGGTCCTTGCGGGCCCGAGAAGTGACCAGTTGGATGGATTGAAGATTAAAGGGCTCGTCTTGAGCTTACATGTGTGGTGATGTTTGGAAAACTGGATCCGATCGGGCCGGAGATTGCCGAGCGGGCAAAAACGGGGTGCTTACAGCTACCCCTCTTTTTCTGTCTTTGCTTGTCAAAGATAAAAAAATAACAAAGAAGGATCTCATGTTGACTGCGAGGCAATCGGAGGGACCGTAATAGTTGGAATTTGGAATATTAAGTTTTGAAAACTGGATTGTATGAATTCTGGAACTTTGAAAACTTGATTTTGAAATTAATTCTTCCTGAACTGACATTCCGACTGGTGGAATCACACTCCTTTAGGGAGGTTCAGGGTCTTTTGAATTTTGAAAAGGATTTCTTTTTTTTTTTTAAATAATTTTGAAATTAAAATTGATTATTTGAAATGGACTTCTATAATGGATGGATTTAGATTTGGAAAATTTTTAAAACTTGAAACTTTTGAGGAAAAATGTTTGAAAACATAGAATTTGATTTTGGAATTGAACCTTTTGTGAAGAAAGTTTTGAAAATCCGAAAACTTTTTGAACATATGATTTTTGGGGCAAAAGCTTAAAAACCCGAGATTTTTGAAAAGCGGAGCTTTTGAAGGAAAAAGCTTAAGAAACCTGAGAAGTTGTTTTGAGAATGGAGCTTTTGAAGGGGAAAACTTGAGAAATTCAAAAATTTTAGAAAGCTAGGCTTTTTGAGGCTAAAGCTAGAAAACCCAAATTTTTGAAAGTGGAGCTTTTGAAGGAAAAAGCTCGAGAAACCCGAGAAATACTTTGAAAATGGAGCTTTTGAAGGAGAAAGCTTAGGAAATCCAAAAATTTTAAAAAGCTAGGCTTTTTAAGGGGAAAGCTTGAAAACTTGAAATTCTTTTTGAAAAACGGAGCTTTTGAAGGAAAAAGCTCAAAAAACCAAAATATATTTTTAAAATGGAGCTTTTGAAGGAGAAAGCTCGAGAAACCCAAAAATTTTAGAAACAAAACTTTTAAAGAAGAAAGCTCAAGAAACCCAAAAACTTTGGAAAGCTAGACTTTTTGAGGCAAAAGCTAGAAAATCAGCATCTTTGAAAATTTGGCTTTTTGAGTCGAAAGCTTGAAAACTCAAAATTTTGAAAGTTAAGCTTTTTGAGGCGAAAGCTAGAAAACTCGAAATTTTGATAGTGAAGCTTTTTGAGACGAAAGCTAGAAAACCTGGATATTTGAAAATTTGGCTTTTTGGGGCGAAAGCTTGAAAACTCGAAATTTTAAAAGTTAAGCTTTTTGAGATGAAAGCTAGGAAACTTGAATCTTTGAAAATTTGGCTTTTTGAGGCAAAAACTTGAAAACTTGAGTTGATGTTGGAAATAGAGCTTTTGAAGGAAAAAAATCGAGAAATATTTTTGGGATTAAACTTTTTGAAGGAAAATTTTTTTGGAAAACTAGTGAATTGATTTGAAGTTAAACTTTTTGAAGGAAAATTTGGAAAAATCTAGAGATTGATTTTGAGCTGAAACTTTTTGAAGGAAAAAGTTTGAAAAGCCTAGAATTCGAAAAGATTGGAAAATCTCGAAATTGATTTAACTTGAAACTTATTTTGTTGAAGGAAAAATGTTTAGAGAATGTAATTTGACTCAAAATTTGAATTTTTGAAGGCAAAATGTTTAGGAAATTCATTTTGACTTGAAACTTAAGCTGTCAAAGACAAAATGTATAGAAAACTCATATTGACTTGAGACTTGAACTGTCGAAAACAATATGTATAGAATATTCATTTTGACTTGAAACTTTTGATTTCTCTTTTTTTTTTTTTTTTGTTATTGAAGCAAAACATTTAGGATATTCTTGACTTGAAACCTGAATTTTTTGAAGGCAAAATGTTTAGAAAATTCATCTTGACTTGAAGCTTGAGCCTTTGAAAGTTTTTAAACTTGATGGTGTTTTTGAAAGACAGTAGGACTTTTTCTTTTTGAAATTGAATTAAAATTTGAAACTTTAAGTGGAAAAGGCTTTGAAATATTTTTTTTTATATGAAAATTGATTTTGACTTTTGAAAGAAAGCAAAAGCTTTGATCTTTTCAGTTTGAAAATTTTTGTAGAAATAGTTTTGAAAGCTTTTGAAGTTTGAAAGTTTTTGTAGACAAAGCCTTGAAAGTTTTTGGGATTTTTTAAAAACTGAATTTTGAATTTGAAAGAAAGCAAAGGCTTTTGTTTTAAAAGTTGATTTTGAGACAATTCGGTTAGAATTATACCTTGGCTTTATCTTGAAGCTTTGGAGATAGTTGAGCCTGGGTAATCATCAGAGACCGCTCCGTGTTTGTAATTCTTTTGTCTCGGAGCTTGGAGGGGAGACATTTGTGGCCTCTTGGATTAAGATTTCTTGAGATTGGAATACTCGGTGTTTGCTTGACTGTCTATTTTTGCTTTAGAACTCTTGCTGACGTAGCTTTTGAGGGGTTGTGCTTCTCTGAAGTTGAGCGTCTTGAGTTTGTTTCTAGAGAGGGTGAGGTCTCTTTTTTTTCTTTTTTTTTTTTTTGAAAAGTTTGAGGGATTTAGAGGGTTGAACATTTGTGGTGGGTTCCTTTTTGAATGAATCGAGTGGTTTGAGATTGAATGGGAGGTGTAGGGTGGGGCATTGTCTCAGTTTTTATGGTTTGAAAAAGGTTGATCAAAGTTGGTCGAGAGGTTGAGGATGGGACATTACCCCAGTCTTTGAGAAAGTTTCAGGGATGGAACGTTGCCCAATTCTTCGTGGTTTGTAAGATGTTGGATCAGGCTATTTTAGGGTTGATTGGGAGGTTGAGGGTGGGTCGTTGCCCCAGTCTTCATTGTTTGAAAAAGGTTGAATTAAGATGTTGAAAGTTTTCATAGGAAGTTAGAACGATATGTGTTATACCCATGGATGGATGCACAGATTAGACAGACATATGAACAAATAAATGTACGCGTTTACACAGGGATTGAAATAGATGCATGTCATACTTTTTGATAAATGCACAGGCTTATGCATGAACGGAATTGAATGCATGTCATACTTTTTGATGAATGCCCAAGATTATACAAGAACGGAGTTGAATACATGTCATACTTTTTGATGAATGCATAAGTTTATACATGAATGATATTAAATGCATGTCATACTTTTAGATGATGCACAAGTTATATACATGGATGAAGATGAATGCACAAGTTTATCCAAGGATGATAATAAATGTAGGCCCTAGGATTTGTGTTCATCTGTAGGAGCTATTTCTTAGAATTAGGCAATCTGTAGGAGCTATTTCTTAGAATTAGGCAATCTTTTGTAGGAGCTATTTCTTATATAAAGTTTTCTTTCTCTCTCTCTCTCTCTCTCTCTCTCTCTCTCTCTCTCTCTCTCTCTCTCTCTCTTTTTTTATAGGAAATTTTCTTTTCTTTTCTTTTCTTTTGATTTTTTGTTTTTTTTAAGAACTTACTCTTATATTGGCTCCTACAGATATCATCAATACTGCATCCTCTTGGAGATCATCATTCATTTATTGCGCGCTTTCTTGGAAATCACTATTCATCCATCGCGCGCTCAATTTGAGATCACCATTCATTCATTGCACGCTTTCTTGGAGATCACCATTCGTTCACTGCTTGTTCTCCTGGAGATTATCGTTTGCTGCATATGCCTTTGGAAATCGTCACGCATTAATAGTTTTGCCTTGACCCAGTGTGGGCAGTTGTAAGCACCCTATTTTTGACCGCTCGGCAGTCTATGGTCCGTACAGACTTGTACTCAAGTCAATATGGACGTATTCCAATCGAAATAAACTCTTTAAGTCTAATCCTGTCTATCCATCGCTTCGAGGGCCCACCAGGCCCAAATAGAGGCAAAATAACCAAAAGGCCTTTAGGGACATTGTCCTTTCCAATTCCAAATCAGGCACGTCTTTCCAGATACGGTAAATCCCCTTTCCAATTCCAAATCAGGCGCGTTTTTCCGAAGACGGTAAGTCCCCTTTCCAATTCCAATAGGCAAGTCTTTCCGAAGACGGTAAGTCCTCTTTCCAACCCCTTTTCCAATTCCAATTTCAATCCCTCTCTCAAGAAAACTGATTCCTCGAGATGGTAAGTCTATCCAATTCGGCACGTTTTCCAGAGAAAGTTTCTTTAGAACGGTAAGCACCTTTAAACCTGTCGACCGGGATGAAACCCTAAGTCCCCTAGATGGTAGAACGGTCCACCTTTGGCATCTGCTAGCCCGCCAATACAGAAATGTCCGTTTCGGCACGCCTTCTGAGAAAGTTGACTTCTCAAGCACTAAGTCCCTTTAGCAGCTTCCTGAGATCAGGCAGTCTCGGGAATGATCACGAACCGTCAAAGTAGCGAAAGTACTCGTAAACATTGCAACCGTCAGAGTAGCGGAAATACTCGCAAGCAGGTCGATATAGGGAATTGCCAACAAACCCCTGTGTCACGAGATCGCCGTCAGAGTGGCAGAAACACTCAAAACTCAGGTCAACACCAGTGCCTGCTAGTCCACTTCGGTGAAAAATGACTAAACTACTCTTAGGGCCATTTTCCTGCACGTTTCTCGAGAACACACATGAGTCATCAAAATGGTAAGTCCACCCCTTCCAAGATCATCTTAGAGATGATCTGGCATGATTAGGTGTCTTCTAGTCAGTTTCGGGCCAGTTCTAAAACTTTCCGGTCAAGATGACCATTTTGCCCCTAGGCATCCGCACGCCTCGAGTACCACACCGGCTCTTGGTATCAAACCAGTAGCCTCCTGAGAATGCTTCTTATAGTGTTCTCAACCTTCTATTATATTTTCGGATCATTCCGAGTCAGTTTCAACAAACCTAGTGCAAAATGACCGTTTTGCCCCTGGTGGGTCGTTCACCTTTTCTGACCACATCGGCTCTGGGTATCGAACTGGTAACCTCCCAAGAATGCTTCTTATAGTATTCCCAACCTTCCTTTATCTTTCGGATCATTCCGAGTCAATTCCGGCAAACCCGATGCAAAATGACCATTTTGCCCCTGATGGGCTGGTCGCCTTCTTCTAGCCACACTGGCTCTGGGTATCAAACTGGTAACCTTTGGGAACATTCTACATAATGTTTCCAAATCTCGAGTCATCTTCAGGGACATTCCGAGTCCGTCCTGGCAGCTTCCTAGCCCGATTGACCGTTTTGCCCCTAATGGCTCGGTCAACCCTTCCGACAATCTTGTCATCCTTTTTCAAGTCTATTACCTTCGAGACACTGTTTTAAGTGTTCCTGTCCCTTTCTGGCCTTCTGGGTCATTCCCGGCCCCTTCAAATCATTCCCGGACTTTTCGGAGTCACTCCTAGTGAAGCTAGGCTAAAAATTGCATGGTAGTCACTAGTATAGGCGCCCAAATCTTCTCAAGATACATTGCTTGCTGACCTTAAAACTTTCCTAACTAGCTGGCGCCACTACTAGTGGCGCCAAGCCAATATTTGGCCTAGCGCCACGAAGTGGCGCTAGAAGCATTTTTGGCCTGGTGCCACTGCAACAGGCGCCAGGTCATTCCCTTATCTATAAATACAGAGCCTCCTCCAGCATGAAAGAGGTCCTCAAACTCAGTCTAAAAACCCTACTTTTTGATATGCAGAGTGTCGCACCCCGGTTTTTGGGTTTCCAAGGTCCTTTCGGTTCGGAGACCCTAAAGCACAGAACTCTGTCACTAGAACTCGTCCTCCTAAAAGGACAAGTGCGACTAGGTTTGAAAATTGATTTGTCTAAGGGATTTTTAGAAATATAGGAGTTGCCACCTAACTTGATCAAGGTGAGTCAGGGCACCTAAAACTAAGCGTTAATCCGAAAATTAAACTTTGAGTTTTTGAAAAAAGTTTTTGAAATCTCCCTTAAGAGAGGGTTTTTAGGAAAATAGGTTGTTTGGCAACCTTTTGGAATGTTTAAGCCCTTTTTGAAAATAACTCTATTTTGGTCTTTCAAAAACAGAAATCTAAGGTTTGGGGGTTAGTTACGTGTAGGGAAGATATCCTAAGATCATCACCCTACCCCGCCCTTTCGGTACCTACATGTCTAATCACCCTTGATTCACTCACTAGAATAACCGGTTACCATTGTCCGCTTAATATCCACTTTAGAACTTTGAAAAAGGGATTTAGTCATCACTTTTTGGATGAATAATGCATGATGCAAGTTTTGGAAGAAGTTTGAAAATAATGGAGGTTTTGAAAGAGTTTGGAATAGAAACTTTAAATTGATTGGAATTTTTGAAAAAGGGATTGGGGTTGAAATAAAAGTTATGACCGCACCATTTTAGGTTGCCTACGTATCTCATTTGGCGAGAATCAGGTCAATCGTAGTTCGGGCAAGAGCCCGATGGAAAATAGGCGCATTAGGGCCTTTGGAAGGTTTAAAGACACTTTGGGGTCTTTGAAAAAGTTTAAGACACTTTGAGGTCTTTGGGAGTTGAAAACTCTTTATGGTCTTGGAAGTTTTGACTTGAAATTGGATGGTGGAGTGCTTTGAAAATGTTTTTGGATCAACTTGAAGGAGTCTTGGAAAAATGCTTTGGCACGTCTCAAGAGAACTTAGAAGTGTTTTTGAAGTGTTGTTTTGAAAACCTTGGAGGCATTTTTTTTTATGAATTGATTTTTTAAAGTAGTTTTTGGAAAGGAATAAGGGTTTGAAATCCTAATACGGACAACCTTGGAGATTGTTCTTGATTTATCACTTCTCCTTGGAATCCCTAGCCATGAGGGGGCTAGGGACACCTTAGGTTTGTGACTCTTTGAAAACATTTTTGGAAAGGTCTTGAAGAGGGAATGTAAGAACATTTGAAGAGTTTATGGAGTTGGTGTTTGAAATCAAAAGGGTAGGAGGTTTTGGAAAAATAGGTTATGAGGATAGTTTAAAATTGAATGATCATTTAGGAAAGGGTTCAAGAGTTGGAACCTTTGAAGTTCACTTAACCTAGGCTGGGTTAGACTAGGGTTAGGGGGAACCTAAGGTTAAGAAGACTACGGGTTAACTAACTAGGGTTAAGTCAACCTAGGGTTAGGCGACTAGGGTTAAGTCAACCTAGGGTTAGGTAACTAGGGTCAAGCTAACTTAGGGTTAGGTAACTAGGGTCAAGTTAACCTAGGGTTAGGCAACTAGGGTCAAGTTAACCTAGGGTTAGTTAACTAGGGTCAAGTCAACCTAGGGTCAAGTTAACCTAAGGTTAGGTAAACTAGGGTCAAGTTAACCTAGGGTTGGATTAGAAGATGGTTTTTGAAGAGTTTTGGAAAACACAACATGTTATGCAATGGATTTTAGTTGGCAATCTTTTTAAAGATCATTTCCATGAAATGTTTTGACTCTAGTCAAGAGTAGGGTTTGTATGGTTGGTGATTGGAGACCATTCCAAGGAAGGTTTCCTCATGGCCATTATAACCACTATCTTGACAAGAATACAAGGGGTCCAAGATCAACGTGATGATGGTAACTTTTAGAACATCATTTTTTTATGTAAAGATGGGGAGAATACATTTTTGAAATCATCTTTGGGGAAGGATTTTGAAAACCATTTTTCAAGGGAACCATTCCATCAAGAGAGGGTTCATATGGCCAATAAAAAGGGAGACCACTCAAGAGAGGGTTTCATAGGGCCATTCCAACCCCTAAACTTGAGAGAATGGAAATCATAAAAATCAAAGGATTTGAACATCATTTTTTAGGCGATCATAAGGAGAAAAGGGGACCATTCTAACAATTTAGAGGTCCTATGGCCAATGTAAAGGGAGACCACTCAAGAGAGAGTTCCATGGGGCCATTTTAACCACTAAATTTGAGAGAATAGAAACCTTAAAAATTAGGGAGTTTGAAAGCAACCTTTGTGCAAGTTGAAATGTAATGAGGAAAAAGTGTGAGTAAGAGGGTAGTGAGGAATTTTTCTAAGGCATGACTCTTAAGGTCTCACCCTAAACTTCAAGGGGCCAACTCTTCGAACAATTTTTTAAGGACATGTAGAACTTGGAAATGTCATAAAATTAAGAGCAATGCAAGCATTGTGGAATATGACAATAAACATAAAATGAAGCCAAGCATACAAGACATGATCAAAATAATAATATGCAAGGGGTCATGATTAACATACAAGGCTTTTAGGCTTCACCATACAAACAAGGGGCTCTTAGGCCATACCAACTTAAAGTAGGCTAGTGAGAGGTCCCCCTACATGGTAGCTCTTACTTGCTTTCCTCTAGGCATGATCTAGGAGCCCTCTTGGCTCAAGCATGCAAGAAAGGGGGGTTGAAGATAGGGATTAAAATAGAGAATAGCCTAAGTAGGCTAGGAGAGAGAAGAGTGGGGGGGGAGCACAAATATAAAAGGGATACCACCTTTTGCCTTCAACACTCTTGTAGTCTTCAATAGATGTCTTGGTTGGAGCTTAAGTGGCTTCAAGAAGGCTTGAAGGGCTTGAGTGGAGTGTATAAGTGTATATGAGGCTTT
Organism: Euryodendron excelsum; assembly: GCA_033060915.1. NCBI lineage: Eukaryota > Viridiplantae > Streptophyta > Magnoliopsida > Ericales > Pentaphylacaceae > Euryodendron > Euryodendron excelsum. The sequence goes on along the minus strand of CM065385.1, from coordinate 42,604,093 downwards.
GTATATGGAGTGTATAGGCTTAGGAGGGGTAGAATCTAGCCTAAGTGTTGGAGGGGAGGAATATATGTAGAGGTTCGAGTTTCTGGAGTGATTTCAGCAGAGTTTCGTATCAATTTCGGACCTGGAATATGCAAGGGGGGAGGCCTCTATTTATAGGCAATCTGGAATAGACCGTGCACATGTGCTACATGCGCACGGCCAAACTTTGGCCTTGCGCATGTAAGATATGCGCAGGTACTGTTCCATTGCCAAAATGACATGTGGCACCCTGTGTACTGATCATATCTCAACCGTTAATCGAAAGTCAATCGATTTGAACAAAATTTGAGCGCATGTAGCATATGCTCCATCATCGGGAAGATTCGCCCAAACTTTGCCTCGATAATTGGGCCAACCGGGAAGGTTCCAGGGGAATCGATCACACTCGGGATGTTCTCCTAGTGCAACCAATGAACTTTCATGTTTTCGAAGAGTTTAAATTATGTTCAGAAGCGTAGGATATCGTCTTGGGAAGCGTGCTAAAAAGGACACTTTTGTGGAGCGTCTATGATACGCTCCGTGGGTGTTTGAAAGTGGCTGTTTTCGTTTGGTGTGATTGAGGCCTTCGAGAAGCGATCTATTCGATCAGACCATTCCGATGGAAAGTACTCTGGAAATTCTTTCTAGAATTTCCAAATTTACGCATTTCTCAAGTCGTTTGATGGTGCGTTTTGATTAGGGAATCGAAGAAAAAGTCAACCTTGGCGGAGCGTCTGTGAGACGCTCCAGGGGTTGCTGAAAGTCATGGTTTGCACACCGTATGATGGAGGGCTTCGGGGGGCAATCTATTCGATCGAACCGTATCGATGGGAAGATCTATGGACGAGCTTTCGAGAATTCCCTGATTTATGTATTTCTCAAGTCGGTTGACGGTGCATTATAACCAGGGAATCAGGGGAAAAGACAATTTAGGCTGAGCGTCTGCGAGACGCTCCAGGGAACTTTTATCGCGTCGTGTAAGCTTAGTGGGTGTTCCTTGGGTTAAACAAAGGCATGTGGTGAAACCTTTTGCTCAAAATCCCAAGGCTGGTGCTATTTTGGGGCATTTTTGGCTCCCAGGGGCAGAATGGTCATTTTGACTGGAGTTGGCTGGAAATGGTCATGAATGGTCTAGTATATTGTGTTAGGCATGTAGGGCTGTTCAGGGATGGTTTTGAGAGAGTCTGTCGCCGTTCAGCGGGGTTCGTGTCGTGCTGAGTTGTTCAGGGGCAAAATGGTCATTTTAATCAGAATGAGCCGGAATAAGACCGGATTTGGACCAAATGGTGTGCAGGGGACGCCTGATGGTTTGACAACATTGTGGAAGGATGGACTTATCGTTTTGAGGGATTTTAAACTTTCCCAAAAGGTGCCTGGAGGCCCAAAAGGGCAGGTTTGGTCGTTTTTCACCGACTCGGGCTAGCAGGCGCCGGTGTTGACCTAGGTATTGGTTCCCGAGACCTCCCGGTCTCGAAAAACTACCTGTGCGGTGTTGGTCTTTAAGAACACCTGGTCTTAGAGAGCTACCTGTAGGGTGGTGTTGGTCTCCGAGAATGCTTGGTCCCGGAGAACTACCGAATGACGAACATTCTACATTGGCGGGCTAGCAGGTGCCAGAAGTGAACCGTCTAGAATCTTTGATGAGGTGTTGGTCCCCGAGATTGCCCGATCCCGGGGAGCTACCTGGATGGCGTTGGTTTCCGGGACCGCCTGATCCGGAAAATTACCTGGAATAATGGTGCTTAAGGCTTTAGCGGATCCTTGTGGGTTCGAGTGTGACCAGCTGGTTGGATTGGAGATTGAAAGGCTCATCTTGAGCTTGCATGTGTTGTGACGTTGGAAACCGAATCCGGTCAGGCCGGAGATTGTCGAGTGGGCAAAAATGGAGTGCTTACACAGAGTTCGTAACCTCTCAAAAACCTAGCCTCCTTTAGGTTTCTAAACCCTAGCCTCTTATACACTCACATACACTTCTATACACTCATACACTAACCTCCAAAGCCTCCATTGAAGACTTGAAGTGCTGCAATCTGAAGCTCTTGAAGATCGAAGCAAACACTCGAAGATCAAGATGAATACTGAAGTAAAGACCGAAGAAAGACAAGCAAAGCAAAGCGCGCGCAAAGCTAAGCAAAATAAAGAAGACACAAGGTAGGCTTCTTATTTACGTTTACGCATTCTTCCCCCTCTCTTCTCTCTCCTAACCCACTTGGGTTTTCTTTTATTTTCATCCCCCATTTTCTTCGCCCCCTTCTTGCATGCCTGAAACAAGAAAATTTCCGGTCCATGTGTAGGATTAGGCTATTGGAGAGTCACCGTATTGGGGGCTTTCTTTTCGTCTAACCGGAGACTACGTGGGTTTGGCCGCCTTGATTATGTGGTAAAACCTTAACCTTGTATGTTCACGACCCCAACCTGCATTGTACATATCATGATCTTGCATTCTTCTAAAATTCGTTTTTAAACTTATTTTTCAAAAACTTACATTAACATCGTTTTCAAACTTACATCAAAATCTTCTTTTTCAAAACTTGTTTTCAAAACCACAATCCTAAGGTGGTTCTAGCCTTTTCATGGCTAGGGTTGCTTTAGGAAAGTGTTACATTTAAAGTGACCAATATGGTCCATATTTTCAAAACATTATTGTTTTCAAAACCACTATCTTAAAGTGGCTCTAACCTTCTTATGGTTAGAATCGCTTTAGGAAAGTGAGATATTTTTATAAGCTTTTTAAAAACTCTCTTTTCAAATCTCTCCCTCTAAAAATCTCTTTTCCAACATGCTTTCCATAATCTCTTTCTTCAAATTCCTTTCCAAAATTGTTTTCCAAAAACTCTCTCCAAAAATCTATTTTCAAAACTTCCTTTTCAACTCCTTTCCAAAACACTTTCTTCAAAATTCCTTTCCTAAAAACACTCCCTAGGTTTTCCTTCTTAAAAAACTCTCTCCAATCTCCTTTTCAAAATTGTTTTTCATAAACTCCTTTCCAACAATCTCTTTCCAAAAACATCTTTCCTAAAAGCTCCTTTCCAAAAATGATTTCCTCAAAGTTCACTCTCCAAAGACGTTCCTTACGTTTCCTTCCTAAACAACTCTTCCCAAAAATCTCTTTCTAAAAACTCCTCACTAGGATTTCTTTCCAAAAACTCTCTCTTTTCAAATTCACTTTCTAAAAGCTCCTCTTTAGGATTTTCTTCCAAAAATCCCCCTTTCTAAAAGCTCACTTTCCAAAAAAATCTCTTTCCTTAGAGTCCAAGTTAAACCCTAGAACCCACAATTAGGAAACCCTAATTTTCCTTCCCAAAAGCATGGTTTCCAATTCCTTATTTTGGCCTCAAAACCTAGGTTTCCAAAACCTCTTTTCTACGTCAAAACTATAGTCTTCCCAAAACTAGAATTTCTAAAACTCCATCTTTCTAAATCCATGCCAAATCCAATCTTCCATTTAGGAAACCAAACCCAATCTCCCATTTAGGAAACTAGATTCTATCCTCTGCTTTTGGAAACAAAATCAAAACATCTCTTTTTAGAAACAAAATCCAATCCTTTGCTTTAGGAAATAGGAATCTCAATCCTTCCAAACCCAAATCTTTCCTAATTCAACTCCTTCCTAATCTAGTACTTTCCTAAATCTTAAGTTTCCTAAACTTAAACTTTTAAATCTTTTCTTAAACTTTAAGCTTTCAAACCTTTTCTAATTCCACCCTTACCAAATCTTAACTTTCCAAATCTAAGTTTTCAAACCATTCTTAAACTCAAAACCTTTCCTAATTTCAAGAATTTCTAAAACTCAAACTTTGAATCTTTCTAAAAATCTAAACTTCTCTAAACTTCAAATCTTTCCAAATCTAAAACTTTCTAAATTCTAAACTTTCCAACTTTCAAAACTTCCCAATTTCAAAACATTCTAAATTCAAAACTTTCCAATTCCAATACTTTCTTAAAATGAAATCTTTCCTAAATTGAAACTTTCCTAAAACAAACTTTCTAAAAATGACACTTTCCTATTTTGAAACTTTCCTAAATTGGACCTTTCCTAATTCGAACCCTTCCTAAATCCAATCTTTCTTTGATCTTCCAAGTCCAACATTCGAGTCAAGTCTTTTTTAATCTCGAGTCCTTTCTAAGTCTTATCTTCCTAGGTCTAGGGTTTCTATTCTTCCATTTCAAATTCCAATCTTCTATTCTAAATTCAAATCAAATCCAAATTTCAATTCAATTTCTTTTTCCAATCAAACCTTCTATTTTCTATCGGACTCTTGTCCGAACTACGACTAACCTGATTCCTCCAAAAGGATACGTAAGCAACTCTCATGGGTGCGGTCACAACCTTTTTCAAGCTTCAATTTCCATAACTTCTTTTAAATCTCCAATTCCACGACCTTTTTCCAATTTCTAATTCCATAATTCTTTTCAAATCTCTTTTCTCAAATCTATTTTCAAAATCAAATCAAATCAATCTTTTTAAATCTCTTTTCAATTTCAATTTCAATTTCAAAACTATTTTTTCAAATATTTTTTAAATCAAGTCAATTTCATTTCAAATTTATTTCTAAACCTATTTTTCAACTCTCTTTTCTTGCACTTGCACATCATGCATCATGCTAGTTTCTTTCTAAAAATTCTTTTCTAAAGTAAATAGGATCAAACATTTGTTAGTTGAAGACTCTCATAGGTGAATCTAGGGTAAATAGACATGTAGATCCCGCATGGGTGGGGTAGGGTGATGGCTCAGTGCGTCTTCTCTACACGTAACCAACCTCCGAACCTAGGATCACTGTTTTCAAAGACCAAAATGGAGTTTATTTTCAAAAGATGGCTTAATTATTTTCTAAAGGTTGCTTAACAACCTGTTTTCCTAAAAACCCTCTTTTGAGGAAGTATTTTCAAAATCGTTTTCAAAAACCCTAAGTGTAGTCTTCAGATTATACTTAGTTTTTAGGTGACCTAACTCACCTTAATCAAGTTAGGTGGCGACTCTAAATATTTTCCAAAAGCCCTTTATTCAAATCTATTTTCAATTCAAACCTAGTCGCACTCATTCTTTTAGGAGGGTGAGTTCTAACGAGAGAGTACAGTGTTTTTTTCCGCTTGTGTGTGTATTCCTCAAGTGCGAAAAATTTGAGCACTACAACGGTGATCATTAGATCGGCTAAATGATAAGAATGCAATCGGCTCAACTAGGCTTTGCAAGGGTTATATTTTTAACTGTATGGTAAAGGAATTGAGGGTCTCTCGTCATTTCAAGTAAAATTGCTTAGTCTATAAAGCCTTATTTTTTTCAAAAATTTAGCAACACTTAAAAAAATGGCAGATGTTAGTTCGCAAGTTCACTTCTTGCATATGCTTGCCCCAGTGTGAGGTGGGGGGCTTTTGAATGGAAATCATATATGGCTCTAGTGGGTTTGACCAACGGATTGCTTTCTGTTTGGGAGAATGAAATGATAGCTCCTCTTCATTTTGAGGGTTTAGCTACTTGCTGCTTTGCTAGGACATCCTTCGGGGGTCACTCTTTGGACTTCAATGAAATAGGTAATTGATCATCATCTCTCACCCTTTTGTATTTCCCGCATCTCTTCACCTCCCATTTCTCTCTCCCCTTTTTTGGAGTCAGGATTGTTTATACTGAAAGTGATGCTTACGCTATCCCATCCTCCAAGTTAGGGTAAAACATTTCTAAGGGAAAATTCCTGAAGAAGAAGACATCATTCATGAAGTGCCATGAGACAATGATATAAATATAAAAATTTTGGATCCTTTTCATTTAGATAATGTTATTTTCATGCTCAAATTCGAATTAAGAACCGAAAAACGAGTTTGAAAGAAATTCCCCTTTTCGGGAATAAACCCCTCAAACTGGTTTTGGAATCATGCTGGCGTCCTCCACACCCCATTTGCCGTGTGTGCCATCTGATTGCACATGGATGACTTCAGGAGTTTAAGGTCTAGTGGAGTGGCAACATGGTGTCGAGGTCATGGCTTTGCATGAATTATGAATTGGGCGGGATGCCGGAGGGATTCTATCGGTTTGACTGTGCTTTTGGACCTGGAAAAAGAAAAATAAAATGTAGTTAGCATGTGGAGTTGAAGATTCTATGCAATGCATGTCCTATAGAGGTCCCTTCTTTGAGGGGATCTAGGTATGATGTTGAGTCCATTTTGGAGGTGGGGTTTGCCCCTGTATGCAATACAATACCTCTTCGGCATAGGCCGGTTTATATTTCTTTGTGTTGGCAATCCCGCCTCCATGGACGATGAGAGATTTGGTCCTCTCTTAAGATATGGTTCTGTGCATGCCATGAATACTTAGGGTTGGAGAAACCCTTAGGGGTTTAGGTAGGCCATTTTTTTTTTTGGCGCGAGATTGGATTTGCTCCTTTCTCTCTATAGTTGATTGAATGTATGAGAATGCAATGACTCGAGTTTCTTGGAATTCTTGTCTTGGAATGGATATTAATGCATGAGCTTAATAGTAAATACATGAACAACATAATGACAATAAATAAGCAGTTTAGAAGACCCCTTTTTGTTCTCGCTTTATCCTTTGGTTTTCTTTGACCTTTGTGGGCAAGGGAGAAGACAATGAGAATGTAAAAAGAAAAACAAAAAGGAGAAGGTAGTGCCTTTAGATTTGAAATTTTTATGCAATGTATGCCTTAGGGGTGCCCCTACTTTGAGAGGGGGACTAAGCATGATGTGTTAGCTCATTTTTGGTGTCACACCCCTAACCCAATTAGGCATTAATTATGTCACATTAGGCGAGGCATGATCGCACACGTTCCCGTACCTGTGAACGACACCTTAACACCTAATCAAAAAAGAGAACGCAACGAAATATAATAACAGTAAGAAAGAAATATAATAAACGCCCCAACATACATAAAGGAAACCACAAATCATCAATACATGACCAATTGAAACAATCCTCCAAATACTCTACCATCGTACCATGTTAATAAAAAACCTTACATCAAGACACAACGTCCCATTTAAAACACAACTAAGAAACCGAAAGTATGACAACGGAACTCTCCCAAGTCCCGAGACTTAACATCCTGATACCGGCATAAATGCCATCACAGTAAGGACCAATACTACAATGAACCAAACTGCCATCTCCGCGTTACCTATCAAATAGTTTGTGTGGGTGTGAACTAAAAGTCAACGTGCTCACAATAGATAATCAAACTCATAAAAAATGATAAATACAATCACAGAGTCAACCATAAATGAATAATCCATCACCCAATGATATATACTCATCTATAAAATACCAACATCAAGAATATGTAAACATCCTCTCATCACTACCAACAATGTAATATACTTCAGGCGATGCAATGTCTCTTGTGATGCAATGCATGAAACACCCACATGTGCGCGCGATTTAGATAACGTTAGCCTAATATATCGATGGCGTGTTATTAAGGAATGCCCACCGTGACACCCCTAGGCTAGTCCACCGTGACTAAACCTTGGTTAACCCCACATTGGTTAACTCTCTCCAGTGCAATGCAAGACATACAATATAGATAGTATGCAATATCACCTCCACCTCTTATACAATGTCATCAATATAACCGCATATATATAACCTCATCAAATGTATGTTATATACATAATAATCAAGCACCTCCATATGAACAAGACTGTCATAATCAACACTAACATTCATAATAAAACAAACAATACACCAATCTAGATATTAAGACATCCAAGTCAATATCAATAAGATCATCATAAATCGCACAATCCCACAATTAACACCAATAGATAATATTAAACACAATATATTCATTCAATATGAATGAGACTATCTTAAATCCCACAATCAGCACCAACAATACAAGCAATATCTTCATTCAATATGAATATGAATATCCTATATCCCACTTGTCACCGTACACACCCCACGACCAAGATCACTTCTTGAATGATGTTGACGGATCTTGCCCTCCGTTAGGTCCTACTACTACAACCGTGTTAGTTTAGGAATCTCAATGTATATTTTAGCAACAATCATCAATATAATGTATACACTCCAAAAAAGTTTTAGCACTGAAATTATACATTAGAACTACCTATGCTAATCTCAATTAAACTCCCAATGTAAAGCTAGAGCTGAAAAATACCAAAATATACTAAGTCCTCTAATCTGCCAAAACTGACAGGCTTCATAATCTAGACATAATTTCATGAGCTTATACCCAAAAATTATAAAACTCTAGAAATTTAAAATAGACATCTCAAAGAGTATCCAGACCAAATTTTACATTTTTTGAACATGCCTAAGTATTTATTTGGTATTTTCTAAAATAGGGCAGTGCTGTTGAATTTAAGTTCCTACAGCAGATGGTTCTCATTTGAGAGGTCTGAAACCTAAGTAAATAATATCCCATTGACTTAAAATTTGATATACAAACTCATCCATGTATCCAGAAAATAAAATCAAAATTTCATAATTTTTAAATTACTCGAACTTGGTCGAATGCTCTGTCAAACCAGAGGTTACAGATCTGGGCATCAGACTGCTACAGTGGCAGCTTAACTTTGAAAAATCACCATAATTCGAATATAAAACATTTTTGACTGAAACCAAAGCCCAAATTTTTCTAAGATCTCAAAGTTCAAGTGTACAAAAATTCAGCTATAGATCAGATTTGTAAAGAGGCCAAACAACCTCCGAAAATGGCTATTTCTGCAGATTTTCGCAGCAGAAATCTTTCAAATTTGGACAAAGGTTTCTCTCTCAATTCTTAACCAAATCAGATGAATTTTATGTCTAAATCGAGTAATTTTTCAAGATCTTTCCACACATAATCTCATAATTTAAATCAGATCTCATTAAGGCTTTGAAACCAAGGTTGACAGTAGCTGCTCCTGCCCAAATTTTGGGCAGCAGCTATGGTTAATCCTCTATTCCAGCTTAAATCTACATGTATGCAAGACCAGAAGCTTGAAAATGAATAGGATAATAATTACCTGAGGTGAAGAATCCAGCTTTGCCTCTCCTTCTCTCTTCCCTTTTCCTCTCTTCTCTTTCCTCCTCTTCCTTTCTTTCTTCTTCCTATTCTCTCTTTCTCTTCTCTTTTCTCTCTCTCTCTCTCTCTCTCTCTCTCTCTCTCTCTCTCTCTCTCTCCTCCTCTCCTTTCTTTCTTCTCTTTCTTCTTCCTCTTCTCTCTCTCTCTCTCTCTCTCTCTCTCTCTCTCTCTCTCTCTCTCTCTCTCTCTCTCTCTCTCTCTCTCTCTCTCTCTCTCTCTCTCTCTCTCTCTCTCTCTCTCTCTCTCTCTCTCTCTCTCTCTCTCTATCTTATATACGTATAAGCAGCCCTCCCTCTTGACTTGCCCTTTTCTTTTTTTCCTCTCTCTTTTGTAAGCACTCCATTTTTTACCGCTCGGCAGTCTACACTCCGTCCAGACTTGTTTTCAAGTCATTGTGGGCATATTCCAATCAAAACCAACTTTTAAAGTCCAAATCCTGTCTATCCATTGCCTCGCGGGCCCAAATAGAGGCAAAATGACCAAAATGCCCTTAGGGGTATTGTTCTTTCCAATTCCAACTCCAATCCCTCTCTTGAGACAGTTTATTCCTCGAGACGGTTCCAACCCAGGCACGTCTCTTTAGAGACGATAAGTCCCCTTTCCAATCCTTCTCTCAAGACAATTTATTCCTCGAGACGGTTTCAATTCAGGCACGTCTTTTCGAAGACGATAAGACCCCTTTCCAACCCCTCTCTCGAGACAGTTTATTCCTCGAGACGGTTCCAAATCAGGCACATCTTTTCGAAGACGGTAAGTCCCCTTTCCAATCCTTCTCTCGAGACAGTTTATTCCTTGAGACGGTTCCAATTCAGGCACGTCTTTTCGAAGACGATAAGTTCCCTTTCCAATCCCTCTTTTGAGACAGTTTATTCCTCGAGACGGTCCGACTAGCGAAAATACTCGTAAATTTCACAACCATTAGAGTAGCAGAAATACTCACAAATAAGTCGATATAGGGAATTGCCAACAAACCCCTGTGTCATGACGACCGCCGTCAGAGTGGCGAAAACACTCAAAACCGAGGTCAACACCAGTGTCTGTTAGCCCACTTCGGTGAAAGATGACCAAACTGCCCATTGGGCTTTTTCCGAGACTTTCCGGTCAAGATGACCATTTTGCCCCTAGGCATCCAAACGCCCCGGGAACCACACCGGCTCTGGGTATCAAACCGGTAACTTCCCGAGAATACTTTTTATAGTATTCTAAACCGCCCTGTACCTTTCGAATCGTTCCAAGTCAGTTCCGGCAAACCCGGTACGAAATGACCGTTTTGCCCCTGGTGGGCTGGTCTCCTTTTTTGACCACACCAGCTCTGGAAATCAAACCAGCAATCTTTGGAAACATTCTAAATAATGTTTCCAAATCCCAAGTCTTCTTCCAGGACAGTCCGAGTCTATCCCGGCAGTTTCCCGGTCCGATTGACCGTTTTGCCCCTAAAAGCCCGGTCAACCTTTCCGACCCATCTTATCCTCATTTCTCAAATCAAATACCTCCAGGACACTATTTTAAGTGTTCCTGCTCTTTTCCGGCCTTCCGGGTCATTCCCGGCTCTTTCAAATCATTCCCGGACTTTTCGGAGTCACTCCTAGTAAAGCCAGGTTAAAGATTGCATGGTAGTCACTAGTACAAGCGCCCAAATCTAGTCAAAGATACGTTGCTTGCCGACCTTAAATATTTCCTAAATGGCTGGCGCCACTAGTAGTAGCGCTAAGCCAAAAATTGGCCTGGCGCCACTCCTAGTGGCGCCAGTGTAAAATTTGGTCTAGTGCCACTGCAACAGGCACCAGTGTTGTCCAACCTCTATAAATACAGAGCTGCTTCCAACGTGAAAATGATCTGCAAACTCAGTCTAAAAATCATATATTTTGATATACAGAGCTTGTGCACTCCCTAAACCCTAGCTCCCCTAGGTTTTCCAAACCCTAGCCACCATACACTAAACCCTAGCCTCCTATACACTCATACACACCCCCCTACACTCATATACTAACCTTCAACCCTCCTTCGAAGACTTGAAGAGTTGCAATATGAAGTTTGAAGATTGAAGGCGCCTCTTGAAGATTGAAGACGAAGATCAAGACGAAGACCGAAGAAAGCAAGGCGCGCAAAATAAACAAGATACAAGGTAGGCTCTTCATTTAAATTTTCGCACCTCCCCCCTCTCTCTTCTCTCTCCTAACCCACTTGGGTTTTCTCTATTTTAATCCCCCATCTCTTTCCCCCCTTTCATTGCATGCTTGAAACAAGGGGAATCCCGGTCCATGTGTAGGATTGGGCTATTGGAGAGTCACCGTGTCGGGGGCTTTCTTCTAGTCTAACCAGAGACTACGTGGGTTTGGCCCCCTTGATTATGTGGTGAAGCCTTAGCCTTGTATGTTCACAACCCCAAATTGCATTGTGCATATCATGATCTTGCATCTTCCAAAATTCGTTTTCGAACTCGTTTTCAAACTTGTTTTCAAAATTGCATCAAAATCCTCTTCTTCAAAAACTTGTTTTCAAAATCACAATCCTAGGGTGATTCTAACTTTTCCATGGCTAGGGTTGCTTTAGGAAAGTGTTACATTCAAAGTAACCAACATGGTCCATATTTTCAACCCTTGTTGTTTTCAAAATCACTTTTTTAAAGTGGTTGTAGCCTTCTTATGGTTAGAATCGCTTTAGGAAAGTGAGACGTTTTCATACTTTCTAAAAACTTTCTTTTCAAATCTCTTCCTAAAAAATCTCTTTTTCAACATGCTTCCTAAAAACTCTTCTTTCCAAAATTGTTTTCCAAAAACTCCTTTCAAAACTTCCTTTTTTCAACTCCTTTCCAAAACGCTCTATTCAAAGTCCACTTTCCAAAAGCATTCCCTAGGTCTCTTTCCTAGAAAAACTCTCTCCAAAAATCTTTCCAAAAACTCTCTTTCCAAAATCTCCCTTCTAGAAACTCCACTCTAGGATTTTCCTTCTAAAATCTTCGTTTCCAAAAACGCACTTTCCAAAAACTCTTTCCTTAGTGCCCAAGTCAAGCCCTAGAACCCACCATTAAGAAACCCTAATTCTCTTTCCAAAAACATGGTTTTCAAACTTGCCTTAAAACCTAGGTTTCCAAAATCTTCCTTTTTACATCCAAACTTTACATATTTCCCAAAACCTATTTTCTACGTCAAACTTATAACCTTCCAAATCTAGGATTTCTAAAACCTCTCTTTCCAAATTCTTGTCTAATCAAATCTTCCCTTTAGGAAATCAAATCCAATCTCCCCGTTTAGGAAACTAGATCCAATCCTCCGTTTTTGGAAACAAAATCAAACCTTCCCTTTTAGAAGCAAAATCCAATCCATTCCTAATCCAAATCTTTCCTAGTTTAAATCCTTCCTAATCTTCTACTTCCCTAAGTCTTAAGTTTCCAAAACTTGAACATAACAATATTTCTTAAACTTCAAAACGCAAAATTCAAGTCTCTCCTAATTTCCTACCTTCCTAAACCATAAGCTTCCTAAAACTTTCAAATCTTTTCTTAAATATTAAACTTTCAAATCTTTCCTAATTCTACCCTTTTTTCAAATCTTAATTTTTCAAACCTAAGTTTTCAAATCTTTCTTAAACTCAAACCTTTCCTAATCTTAAGATTTTCTAAAACCCTAAAACTTTCTAAATCTTAAACTTTCTAAATCTCAAATCTTTCTAAATTCAAAACTTTCTTAAGTTAAGACTTTCTAAATTTTAAAATTTTTAAATTTCAAATCTTTCTAAACTCTAAACTTTCCTAAAACTTTCTTAAGTTGAAACTTTCCTAATTCAAAACATTTCTAAACTCAATACTTTCCTATTTCAAAACCTTTCTCAAAATGAAACTCTCCAATTTCAAAACTTTCCTATTTTCAAAGCTTCCTTGTTTTCTAAACATTCCAATTTTCAAAACTTCCCTATTTTGGGAACTTTCCTAATTTGAAAACCTTTCCTATTTCGAAAACTTTCTAAATTGGAACCTTTTTTAATCCAAAACTTTCCTAAGTTGAAACTTTCCTAATTCGAAACTTTCCTAAATCGAACCTTTCCTAATTCGAACATTTCCTAAAATCCAATCTTTCCAAATCTTCCAAGTCCAACGTTCGAGTCAAATCTTTCTAACTCTCAAGTAGTTCCTAAACCTCAGCTTTCCTAAGTCTAGGTTTCTTAAACCTCAATCTTTCCAAAACAAGTTCAATCTTCCAATTCAATTTTCAATTCAATCTCCTTCTTTAAATCAACTCTTCTATTTTCAATCGGACTCCAGTCCGAACTACGACTGACCTGATTCCTCCAAAAGGATACGTAGGCAACCCTCATGGGTGCGGTCACAACTTTTTTCAAATTTCAAATTCCTCCATATTTTCTAAATTTCAAATTCCAAAATATTTCCAAATCTCCAATCTATTTTCAAATCTCCAATTTCAAATTTCTATCTCTACTTTCAATTTCCAAAACTTTTCAAATCTATCCAATTTCAAATCTTTTTCAAATCAAATCAATTTCTTTTCAAATTTCTTTCCAAATCTATTTTCCAACTTCTCTTATCTTGCACTTGCATATCATGCATCATGTTAGTTTCTTTTCAAGCATCGTTTTCAAAGTGAATAGGATTGAACAATAGTTAGTTAAAGACTCTCGTGGGTGAACCTAGGGTAGATCGACATGTAGGTACCGAAAGGGCAGGGTAGGGTGATGGCTTAGTGCGTCTTCCCTACACGTAACCAACCTCCGAATCTAGAATCACTGATTTCAAAGACCAAAAGGAGTTATTTTTCTAAAAAGGGCTAAATGTTTTCCAAAGGTTGCCAAACAACCTGTTTTCTAAAAAACCCTCTCTTGAGAAGATATTTTCAAAAACCTTTTTCCAAAAACCCTAAGTGTAGTTTTTAGATTATGCTTAGTTTTTAGGTGACCTAACTCACCTTAATCAAGTTAGGTGGCGACTCCAAATCTTTTTCAAAAGCCCTTTATTCAAATCTATTTTCAATTCAAACCTAGTCGCACTCATTCTTCTAGAAGGGTGAGTTCTAACGAGAGAGTACAGTATTTTTTCCGCTTGTGTGAGTATTCCTCGAGTGCAAAAAATCTGGGCACGACATCTTTCTTTCTTTCCTCTCTATATGCTATGTGAAGTGTAAGGTACTTTGGCCAAATGGCCAAAGTGAAAGTATGCACCTTGGCTGAAATGGCCTTCCACTCTTTTTTTTTTCCTCTTACGAACAAGACACCTCTTAATATATCATTGTGAAATTAGATGGCTTGGTAGTGCCCATGTATAGGCCTTGAGAAGTGTTGTGATGATCACACCAAATACACACACATATGCATCATAATAGGTCATCTCACTTATTCCTATTCCTATTGCCTTGCTTGAACCAATTAACTTGTTAGGTAAACGTATATTACATCCTTAGGTATCCCCCAACATTCCTCCACCTCACCACTTCCATGCTACATGCCACTTCCATGCACTCTTACCTTAAGTAAAAATATATTAGTACTAATGAAATATGATAAGCTTTGTAATTATGCACCAACATAATTTTACATATTTGACATTATAAGATTGAGGTCTCACATTTGGAGATAGGGGGTTGCCCCTGTATGCAATACAGTACCTGTGTGAACCTACTCATTCATTCATTCATACATTCATGCACTCATTCGATAAAAGTAGGAAGGATAATTTTATTGCATTTGATTCTTCTTTTCTTTTATTTTTTTTTTTGTATATGAAATTGAAAGTACATTTGAAGGGGAAGGGGAACATTTTCCTTGGGACTTCTGCTTATTCTATATTTACATCATAGATTCTAAACTACTCTTGAGTCTTCATATTTGCATTTTTGAATGGAAGTTGGTAGGAGACCTCGATTTGAATTGCCCCTTCGTCTTCTTGGCAGCCCTATCTCCATGTGCGAAGAGGGATTAGGGCCCTTATTTATGAAATGATTTGGATGCATGCCATGAACCCTTAGGGTCTCGTAGTACCCTTAGGAGTTTTGGGTTGGCTTGATTTGAGCAAGAAGGGCATTGGACCTTTCTCTGGGGGTTGATTAAACGCATGAAGATGCAATGACTTGAATTACTTTGGGAACTCTTGTCTTGACATGAATTCTTATGCATGAACAATTATGACGCATGTACATGAAAACAGCAAGAATTAAATAGCATAATAGCATGAATTAATTAGAATATATAAGGAAAAATAAAGCAGTCGCCCTTTCCTCCTTGGTTTTGAAATTGACATGTGTGTCCTAAATTCGACAGAGATTCGGCTATGCATGGGGTACTACATGAGCATGAGATTGGGGGTTTAGTAATGCTTCCTAAAAGGCTCAGTCCCCGAACCTTCAAACCTCCGGCGTCCACCCCCGAAAGGGTGAACTCCATCTTTGGTTGGTGGTTCGAGCGGGGGAACTATCAAGAGACCGTAGGCTGAGAAACTGACACAGCATCTGCGCACAATCAATATACTCTTTCCCCTTCTATCTAGAAGGGTAGTAACCAGGTAATATATGTAAAATGCAAATGCAAATGAGCGCACCAAGTGTGTGAGGAATTTTTTTAAAAATGGAGGAAATGACCCAATAACACACATCACATCCTGTTCATTCATCTCATACATGGTAATAAATAAGACCTAAAATAAAAATGTGAACAAAGGTCCACCTACAAAAGACAAATGCAAAGAGTTAGTAACTTTTCAAAAAACTCAATGCAAAGTAAAATGGATGATTAATGTAAGAACATGAATGTAAACAATGAATGCAGGTGATGACACTTCTTTGAAAATTGTTTTGGAGAATAGAATTTGTTTTGGAAACTTGGAAAATTTGAAGAGTGGATAAAACTGGACAAAGTAATTGGAGATTCTGGGTGAGAGAAGGATGAACTGACATGTTAATGGCCTAATCCTCTAAGTGTCCCAGTGGAGTCGCCAGCTGTCGTGCCCTAGTTTTTGGGTGTCCAAGGTCCTTTCGGCTCGGAGACCAAAAGTACAGAACTTTGTCACTAGAACTCATCCTCCTAGAAGGACAAGTGCAACTAGGTTTGAAAATTGGTTTGACTAAAGGCTTTTCAAAAAAATAGGAGTCGTCACCTAACTTGATTAAGGTGAGTTAGGTCACCTAAAACTAAGTGCTAATCCAAGGATTAAACTTAGGGTTTTTGAAAAGGACTTCGAAAACTCCCTCAAGAGAGGGTTTTTTTTTTAAGAAAATAGGTTGTTTGGAAACCTTTGGAAAGACTTAGGCCCTTTTTGAAAATAACTCCATTTTGGTCATTCGAAAACAGAAATCTATGGTCCGGGGGTTGGTTACGTGTAGGAAAGATATCCTAAGATCATCACCCTACCCCGCCCTTTCGGTACCTACATGTCTAATCACCCTTTTGTTCACTAACTAGAATAGTCAGTTACCATTGTCCACGTAATATCCACTTTTAGTATTGAAAATGGGGTTTCGTCATCACGTTTTGGATGAATGATAGATCACGTATGATGCAAGTTTTTGGGAAGAAGTTTAAAAACATGGGAGTTTGAAAGGGTTTGAGATAGAAATTTTGAATTGATAGGAACTTTTGAAAAAGGGACTGGAGTTGAAATAGAAGCTATGACCACACCATTTTAGGTTGCCTACGTATCTCATTTGGCGAGAATCAGGTCATTCGTAGTTCGAGCACCTTTGAAAAGTTTTGAAGACACTTTGAGGTCTTTAGAAGGATGTAAAGACTCTTTGAGGTCTTTGAAAAAGTTTAAGACACTTTGAGGTCTTGAAAGCTTTGACTTAGAATGCGATAGCGGAGTGTTTTGAAAATGTTTTTGGATCAAATCAAGGGATTTTTGGTAAATGATCTGGAGTAACTCAAGAGAGTTCGAAAGCGTTTTTGAAGTCTTGTTTTAAAAATCTTGGAGGTATGACTTTGGAATGTTTTGATAAATTACTTTTTGAAAGTGGTTTTTAAAAATGGCTAAGGGTTTGAAATCCTAATATGGACAACCTTGGAGGTTGTTATTGATATATCACTTTCCCTTGGAATCCCTAACCATGAGAAGGGCTAAGGACACCTTAGGTTTGTGACCTTTTGAAAACATTTTTGGAAATGCCTTGAAGTTGGAGTGTAGGGAATTTGAAGGGGTTATGGAGTTGGTTTTTGAAATCTCAAGAGGATAGAACGTTTTGGAAAAATGGGTAATGGGTATAGTTCAAAATTGAAAGATCATTTAAAAAGGGTTCATGAGTTGAAACCTTGAAGCATACTAACCTATGTTGTGTTAGCCTATGGTTAGGGGTGACCTAAGGTTAAGATGACTTAGGGTTAACTAACTAGGGTTAAGTTGACCTAAGGTGAGTGAACTAGGGTCAAGTTAACCTAGGGTTGGATAGGGTCAAGTTAACCTAGGGTTGGTCAACTAGGGTCGAGTTAACCTAGGGTTGGTCAACTAGAGTCGAGTTAACTTAAGGTTGGTTAACTAGGGTCGAGTTAACCTAGGGTTAAATTGAAAGATAATGTTAAAATGTTGTTTGATGCAATTTTGGAAAAAGTTTTGAAAACCAAAACATGTTATGCAATGAACTTTGGTAGGGCATCTTTTTGAAGATCATTTCCATGAAAATTTTGATTCTAGTCAAAAGTATGGTTTGTATGGGTGGTGCTTGGAGACCATTCCAAGGAAGGCTCCCTCATGGCCATTACAACTATTATCTTGACAAGAGTGTAAGGGGTCAAAAATCAACATGATAACAACTTTTTAAAACACCATTTTTAATGCAAAGATGGAGAGAATAAATTTTTTAAAACCATCTTTGGAAAAGGATTTTGAAAATCATTTTCTAAGGAGACCATTCCATAAAAAAAAAGGTTCCTATGGCCAAGCAAAAGGGAGACCACTCAAGGGAGGGCTCCATGGGGCCATTTCAACCACTAAACTTAAAAGAATGGAAACCTTGGAATTTGGAGAGCTTGAAAACAATTCTTATGCAAGCCAAAATGCCATGATGCCAAAAAGAGAGTTAGGGGTTAGTAGGGGATCTTCTAGGGCATGATTTCTAAGGTCCCATCCTAAACTTCAAGAAGCCAACTCTTGGAACCATTTTTGAAAGAAATATAGAGCTTAAAAATGGTATGGAACTAAGAGTAATATTAGCATTGTAGAACATGGTAATAAGCATAAAAATGAAACCAAGCACATAAGACATGATCAAAATAGTAATATGCAAGGGGTCATGATCACATACAAGGCTTTTAGGCTACATCACATAAACAAGGAGCTCCTAAGCCATACCATCTTAAAGTAGGCTAGTGAGAGATCCCCCTACACGGTGGCTCCCACTTGCTTTCCTCCAGATACGATTTAAGAGCCCGATTGACTCAAGCATGCAAGAATGGGGGGTTGAAGATAGGGATTAAAATAGAGAATAGCCTAAGTAGGCTAGAAGGGTGTCGCGCCCAGATTTTTCACACTCGAGGAATACACACACAAGCGGTAAAAATACTGTACTCTCTCGTTAGAACTCATCCTCCCAGAAGAATGAGTGCGACTAGGTTTGAATTGAAAATTGATTTGAATAAAGGGCTTTTGGAAAAAAATTTGAAGTTACCACCTAACTTGATTAAGGTGAGTTATGTCATCTAAAAATTAAGCACAATCCGAAGATTACACTTAAGGTTTTTGAAAATACTTTCTCAAGAGAGAATTTTTAAGAAAACAGGTTGTTTGGCAACCTTTAAAAAATATTTAAACCCTTTTTTTAAAAATAACTCTATTTTGGTCTTTCGAAAACAGTGATCCTAGATTCGGAGGTTAGTTATGTGTAGGGAAGACACACTAAGCCATCTCTCTACCCCGCCCTTACGGTACCTATATGTCTATTCACCCTAAATTCACCTATGAAAGTCTTCGATTAATACATGTCCAATACTATCCACTTTAAAAAAGAATTTTTGAAAAGAAATTGACATGATGCATGATATGCAAGTGCAAGAAAAAGAGAGTTGAAAATTAGATTTGAAAGGATAGATTTGAAATTAGAAAGTTTTGGAGATTAGAAATAGAGATTTGGAAATAGAAATTTGAAATTGGAAGTTGAAAAAAAGTTGTGGAATTTGAGATGTGAAAAGGTTGTGGAAAAATACAAACTTGAAAAAGGTTGTGACCGCACCCATGAGGGTTGCCTACGTATCTTTTTTAAGGAATTAGGTCAGTCGTAGTTCGGACAAAAGTCCGATAGAAAATAGAAAATTTAATTAGAGAAAGAGATTTTGATTTGAAGAAGGGTTTGATTTGAACTTAGAATGGAAGATTGGAATTTGGAATTAAGAAGATTGGACTTTAATTTGGGAAGATAGAACTTGAAGGAAGAATTTAGACTTGTTTTAGAAAGATTGAGATTTAGGAAACCTAGACTCAGGAAAGAGAGGATTTAGAAAGGACTTGAGATTAAGAAATATTGGACTGGAATGTTGGACTTGAAAGATTGGAGAAAGATTGGATTTGGCATGGATTTGGAAAGGAAAGTTTTAGAAACCCTAGATTTGGAAGACTATAGTTTTGATGTAGAAAATAGGTTTTGGAAACTTATGATTTTGATGTAAAAGGGGAGATTTTGAAAACCAAAGTTTTAAGGCAAGATTGAAAGTCATGTTTTTGGGAAGGAAAATTAGGGTTTCCTAATCGTGGGTTCTAGTGTTTGACTTGGCTCCAAGAAAAGAGATTTTTGGAAAGTGAGTTTTTGGAAAGGGAGATTTTTGGAAGGAAATCCTAGAGAGGATTTTTTAGAAAGTGAACTTTGAAAAGAGGGATTTTGGAAAGAGATTGTTGGAAAGAAATCTTAGGGAGCGTTTCTAGAAAGTGTATCTTGAGGAGAGTGTTTTGAAAAGGAGTTTAAAAAGGAGTTTTGAAAAATAGATTTTTAGATGGAGTTTTTAGAAAGTAATTTTGAAGAGGAACTTGGAGAGATTTTTTAGAAAGCATGTTGAAAAAAAAGATTTTTAGAAAGAAAGATTTGAAAAGAGAGTTTTTGGAAAGTTCATAAAAATATCTCACATTCCTAAAACGATTCTAACCATAAGAAGGCTAGAGCCACTTTAAGATAGTGGTTTCGAAAACAACAATGATTTGAAAATATGGACCATATTAGTCACTTTAAATGTAACACTTTCCTAAAGCAACCCTAACCATGAAGAGGCTAGAATCACCCTAGGATTGTGATTTTGAAAACAAGTTTTGAAAAAGAAAGTTTTGATGCAAGTTTGAAAATAATGTTAATGCAAGTTTCGAAAATGAGTTTGAAAACGAATTTTGAAAGAATGCAAGATCATGATATGCACAATGCAAGTTGGGGTCGTGAACATACAAGGTTAAAGGCTTCACCACATAATCAAGGGGGCCGAATCCACATGGTCTCCGGTTAGACTAAAAGAAAGCTCCCGACACGGTGACCTCCAATAGCCTAATCCTACACATGGACCGGGAAGTCCCTTTGTTTCAACCATGCAAGAAAGGGGGGGAAGAAGATGGGGGATTAAAATAGAAAAAAACTCGGGTTCGAAGGGAGAAGAAAGAAAGGGAAGATACTTAAACTTAAATAGAGATCCTACATTGTGTCTTCTTTATTTTGCTTTGTTTTGCGCGCTTTTTTTTCTTGCTTGCTTTTCTTGCTTCGGTCCTTGCTTTGCTTCATTATTCAAGAACTTGTCTTCATTCTTCGGGAGTTTTGAAGTTGCAGCACTTCAAGTCTTTAATGGAGGCTTTGGAGGCTAGTGTTTGAGTGTATATGAGTGTATGAGAGTATATGAAAGCTAGGGTTTGTGTATGGTGGCTAGGGTTTGGAAAACCTAAAGGAGGCTAGGGTTTTGGGAGGCTACTAGCTCTGTGTATCGAAAAGTAAGGTTTTTAGACTGAGTTTGCGGACCTCTTTCACACTAGAGGAGGCTCTATATTTATAGAGAGAGGAATGAACCGTCACCTGTTGCAGTGGCGCCAGGCCAAAATTCCTTCTGGCGCCACTCCATGCCAAATATTGGCTTGGAGCCACTACTAGTGGCACCAGCCACTTAGGAAAGTTTTAAGGTCGGCAAGCAACGTATCTTCAGAAGATTTGAGCGCCTATACTAGTAACTACCATGCAATTTTTAGCCTGGCTTTACTAGGAGTGACTCCGGAAGGTTCGGGAAGCATTTAAGGGACCGGGAATGGCCCGGAAGGCCGAAAAAGGGCAGGAACCCTTAAGGGCAATGGACTTGAAAAAGGATGTCAGGGTTTGTTAGAGGGGTCGACCGGGCCATTAAGGGTAAAACGATCAACCGGGCCAGAAAGTTGCCAGGGCGGACTCGAAATGTCTTGGAAGAAGACTTGAGATTTGGAAATATTATTTAGAATATTCCCAAAGATTACCAGTTTGATACCCAGAGCCGCTGTGGTCGGAAAAGGCGACCGGCTCACCAGGGCAAAATGGTCATTTTGCACGGGTTTGCTGGAATTGACTCAGAATAATCCGAAAAGATAATGTTAGGTTGAGAATACTATATAAAAATTATTCTCGGGAAGTTATCAGTTTAATATCCAGAACCGATGTGGTTCCCGGGGCATTCGGATGCCTAGGGGCAAAATGGTCATTTTGACCGAAAAGTCTCGAAATTAGCCCGAAATTGACTAGAAGGCATCTAATCATGCCAAATTGCTTTTAAGACAATCTTGGAAGGGTGGACTTACCGTTCTGAGGACTTAGGTACTTTCTCGAGAAACGTGCCAGAAATAGCCCTAGGGGCAGTTTGGTCATTTTTCACCGAAGTGGGCTAGCAGGCACCGGTGTTGACCTGGGTTTTGAGCATTTCTACCACTTTGACAGCGGTCCCGTGATACAGGGGTTTGTTGGCAATTCCCTATATCGACCTGTTTGCGAGTATTTCTGCTACTCTGATGGTTGCAATGTTTGCGAGTACTTTCGCTACTCTGACGGTTGGCAATCATTTTCGAGACTACTTGATCTTGGGAAGCTGCTAAATGGACTTAGCACCTGAGGAATCAACTTTCTCAAAAGGCGTGCTGAAACGAACATTTCTGCATTGGCGGGCTAGTTGGTACCAAAGGTAGACCGCTCTACCATCTAGGGGACTTGGGGTCTCGTCTCGGTCGACGAGCTTGAAAGGACTTACTATTCCAAAAAGTTCAGTCTAAAACGTGCCAGATTAGAGGGTCTTACCACCTTGAGGAATCAACTTTCTCAAAAGGTGTACTGTATTTAATTGGAATTAGAATTGAAATTGGAAAGGGACTTACCGTCTTTGGAAAGACGTGCTTGTTAGAATTTAACCAAACATTACTCCCAAGGGCATTTTAGTCATTTTGCCTCTATTTGGGCCCGGTGGGCCCGCAAAGCGATGGATTGTCAGGATTAGACTTGGAAAGTTAATTTCGATTGGAATACGTCCATATTGACTTGAGTACAAGTCTGGATGGACTGGAGACTGCCGAACGGGCAAAAATGGGGTGCTTACAGAGGTAGAAGAGAAAAGTGGGGGAAGACAAAAATGTAAAAGGGATACCACCTTTTGCCTTCAACACACTTGTATTCTTCAATGGATGTTTTGATTGGAGCTTGAACGACTTCAAGAAGGCTTGAAGGGCTGGAAGGGAGTGTTTAATGGTGTATAAGGCTAAGTAAGTGAAGTGTTATGGCTTTTAGGGTGGTGGGATCTAGCCTAAGTGTTGGAGGGGTGGAGTGTGTATAGAGATTCAAAGTTATGGATCAGTTTCAATAGAGTTTCGCATCAATTTCAGAGTTGAAATATACGGAGGGGGGGGTCTGGTATTTATAGGCAATCTGGAACAGGCCTGGCGTATATGCTACATGCGCCTGGCCAAAATTTGCCCTGGCTCACGTAACACATGTGCAGGTACTATTCCATTGCCAGAATGACACGTGGCACCCTGTGTACTGGTTAAATCTCGACCGTTGATTGAAATTTGGTCGATCTGATCAAAATTTGAGCGCATGTAGCATACGCTCCATCATCAGGAAGGTTCATTTAAACTTTGTCTCAATAATTGAGCCAATCTGGAAGGTTTCAAGGAAATTGGCCGCCCTCAGGATGTTCTCCTAGGGTTTCCAGTGAACTTTCATGTTTTCAAAAAGTTTGAATGGTGTTTGGAAGAGTGAGATATCGTCTCGAAAATCATGCGTAAAATGGCATCTTTGCGGAGCGTCTGTGATACGCTCCGTGGGTGTTCAAAAGTAGCTGTTTTCGTGTTGCATGATCAAAGCCTTCGGGAAGCGATCTTTTCGATCGGACCGTACCGATGAAAAGTACTCTGGAAATACTTTCAAGAATTCCCAGATTTATACATTTCTCAAGTCGTTTGACTGTGCGTTGCAATCGAGAATCGATGGAAAAGTCAATACAGGCGGAGAGTTTGCGAGACGCTCCAGGGGTTGCTAGAAGTAGCAATGTTTGAGCCATACGATGAAGGGTTTCGAGAGCGATCTATCCGATCAAGCCGTACCAATGGAAAGATTTGTGAACGAGCTTTCGGGAATTTCCTGATTTACGCATTTCTCAAGTCGTTTGACGGTGCGTCATAACTAGGGAATCGGGAGAAGAGACAATTTAGGCGGAGCGTTTGCAAGACGCTCTAGGGAACTTTTGTCGAGTCGTGGGTGTTTAGTGTTGTAAGGTCCTCTTTAGGTTAAAGATAGGTGTGTGGCGAAACCCTCTGTTCAAAATCTTAGGACCGATGTTATTTTGGGACACGATTAGGCCGTCAGGGGCAAAATGGTCATTCTAGCTAGGTTTGTTTGAAAACGGTCCGGAATGGTTTGAAGTGTTATGTTAAACGTGCCAGGTCGTTCAGGGATGGTTTCAGAAGAGTCTTTCACCGTTCGGTGGGGTTTGCGCAGTGCTGGGATGTTCAGGGGAAAAATGGTCATTTTGACTGAAGTTAACCGAAACGGGACCGGAAGGCGTGTGGAGTATGCCTAACAGTTTAGTAACACTTTGAAAGGGTGGGCTTACTGTTTTGAGGAATTTTGAACTTTCTCAAATCGTGCCTAGAGGCTCCAGGGGTAGTTTTGGTCATTTTTCACCAAGTCGGGCTAGTAGGCGCTGCTGTTGACCTAAGTGTTGGTTCCCGAGACCGCTCGGTCTCAAAAAACTACCTGTGCGGTGTTGGTCTCTAAGAACGCCTGGTCTTAGAGAGCTACCTGTAGGGGTGGTGTTAGTTCCTGAGAATGCCTGGTCTCAAAAAGGTACCTGAAAAGGTGATGTTGGTCTCTGAGAATGCCCGGTCTCGGAAAACTACCAAATGACGGAAATTCCACATTGGCGGGCTAGCAGGCGCCAAAAGTGAACCGTCTAGAATTTGATGAGGTGTTGGTCCTCGAGATTGCCTGATCTCGAGAAGCTACCTAGATAGATTTGGTTTTCGAGATCGCCGAGTCCGAAAAGCTGCCTGGAATGATGGTGCTTATGGCTCCAGCGGATCCTTGCGGGCCCGAGAAGCGACTAGTTGGCTGGATTGGAGATTGAAGGGCTCCTCTTGAGCTTGCATGTGTGGTGATATTTGGAAAACTAGATCTGGTCGGGTCGGAGATTGCCGAGCGGGCAAAAATGGGGTACTTACACCCTCTTTATATATTCCATTTCCCCCTTTGTGGTGTAACTGAGTAAGGGTAGGGTGTACCCCCTTTTGTAGAGGACACCATCTACTAGTACATACCGATTGGCTCTAAACTTTATTCTTTTTGCTTCCATTTTGTCCTCTGGTAGGATCCCATGCTCCAGGTACTCTCTAATTAGCTAAGCCCACGGTGCCTTTGTCGCAGTGTTGTTTACTTCTAGAATATGGATGCTTGGTGAATCTAGTATCTCCATGGGCATTGCAGGATTCTCTTCATCGGATGAGGCAATTCTAGCTAGACGGTCAGCTTCTTTATTTTCTAGTCTGGGCACTCTCTCTAGTGTCACTTTCGAGAACTTCCTGGTCAGTCCCCTAGCCATTTTGTAGTATTCTTTCAATTTTTTGCCTTTAGCCACTTACTCCCCTCAAACCTGCTCGACCACTAGTTAAGAGTCAGCTCTCACTATCACTTGTTCTGCCCCCATTCGTTGAGCTATCCACAGTTCAGCGATTAAGGCTTCATATTCTAGCTCGTTGTTGGTGGCTGGGAATTTGAATCGAAGGGCGTATTCTACTTTATGGCCATCTGGTGTGATAAGGACTACTCCTGCTCTGCTTGACTACTCGATGGAAGAACTGTCGACGTTCAGTACCCAGTCGTGCCCTGTGTTCTCTTGACCGAGTTGGGTGTTTGAGAGGTTTGTAAATTTTGCTATAAAATTTGCTATGGCTTGCCCCTTTATCAGCAATCGTGGTCGATATTGGATATCAAATTGGCTGAGTTCGACCGACCATTTCATTAGCCGACTCGATGTTTCTAGCTTGGGCAGTACTTTCTTGAGCTGCTGATTGGTGAGAACAATGATGGTGTGTGCTTGGAAGTATGGCCTAAGCCTGTGTGCGGCTGTCACCAAGGCTAAGGCTATCAATTCCATTTTCGGGTATTTCTTCTCAGCTCCTCTGAGGGCTTTGCTGGTGTAGTAGATAGGTTTTTGCACTCCTTTATCTTCTCTTACCAGGGTTGAGCTGACTGTAGTGGTCAAAACTGCCAAGTAAATGTAGAGTTCCTCTCCTGTTACAGTTCGATTAAGAAGTGGGATTAAGCCCAGGTACTACTTGAGCTGTCAGAAGGCCTTTTCGCACTCCTCCATTCATTCAAACGCCTTACGTAAAGTTTTAAAGAAGGGCAGGTACTTATCAGTTAATCTTGAGATGAATCTGTTTAGTGTCACCACTCTTTTTGCTAGCCTTTGGACGTCCTTAATTGTCTTTGGGGCTTGCATGTTGAGTATTGCTCTAACCTTCTCGGGATTGGCTTTTATTCCCCTTTGGGAGACATAAAGCCGAGGAACTTTTCCAACGCCACTCCGAATGTGCACTTGGTGGGGTACAACTTCATGTTATAACTTCTCAAGGTTTGGAAGGTTTCCTTCAAGTCCTGTATGTGATCGGAGGCACGTTTGCTCTTGACTAGCATGTCATCTAGATAGACCTCCAAATTTCTCCTAATTTGGGACTTGAACATTCTATTCACTAACCGTTGGTATAGTTCCCTGCATTTTTTAGGCCAAATGACATCCCTTTGTATCAATGTGGGCCCCTATATGTGATAAATGAGGTGTGCTCTTAGTCTTGCTCGGTCATCTTAATTTGTTTATACCCGAGAAGGCGTCCATAAATGTCAACATTTCGTATCCTGTCATAGAATCGACTAGGAGATCAATTGTTAGTAGGTGGAAACTGTCCTTTGGGCACGCCTTATTGAGGTCGATGAAGTCGACGCACATCCTTCATTTTCTATTGGCCTTCTTACCATTACTACATTGGATAGCCTAGCCGAGTACTAGGTGTCTTGAATGAATTTGGCATTAAGGAGCTTGTTCATTTCTTCGGCTATCGCTTCATTACGTTCTGGAGTGAAACTTCTCCTTTTTTGTTTTATCGGTTTGGCTCCAGCTATGATGTTCAAGTGATGGGCTAATATCCAGGGGTCGATGCCTGGCATATTTTCATGTGTCCAAGCAAAGACGTCCACGTTCTGTCTGAAGAATTCTTTTAATTATTTCTTTAGTTGATCAAGAGCTGCTGTTCCGATCCTGACCGCTTTGTTTTGGTCAGATTCCCCTATCATGACCTCCTCAAGGTCCTCCACAGGCTCTCCTCTACTTACCTCCTCTTCATCTTTGGCCTCAAGCTCTTCCACCACTAGGGCCTCCTTGTTTACCTCCCCCTTCAGCGATGCCAAGTAGCAGCCTCTCGCCGTCAACTAGTCTCTCTTTACATTCCCGATTCCTTGCTCCATTAGGAATTTCACCTTAAGATGGTACATGGATATTATGGCTTTAAGCTGGTTCATGGTCATTCGTCCTACGATGGCATTATTGGTGGAAGGGCAGTCGACCACCAAGAAGTCCACGAGCTTGGTCGCCTGCAATGGGGCAGTTCCTAAGGTCATTGGTAGCGTTATAGAGTGAAGGGGTGTGATTCGGTCCCCTGTAAAGCCGACCAAAAGGGACGTGATAGGCCTCAACTTCTCTTTCCCAATCTCCATTTGCTCAAATGCCCTCTAGAACAAGATATCTACTGAACTACCACTGTCAATCAATACTCTCTTTGTTCGACAGTTAAAAATGATGGTGGTGATTACTAGGGGATCGTCATGTGGTTGGCACAGCTCCGCTGCTTCCTCCTCGGTGAAGGTGATGGTGACAAGTTCCACTTTAGACTTCTTGATCATTGGTTCAGCCGCCAAAACTCCCTTTATTGCTTTACCTCCCGGACATGCTTCTTTTGAGATGCTGATAACTCCCCTCCTCCAAGAAACCCTCCGGCTATCACCTAGATTTCTCAGAGAGGTTATTGATTTTGTGGGACCTGTTCAGGGCTTCTTCGTTTTGCTTGGCGAGTCTGTTGGTCCCGTCTCTCACCAGCAACGTATCTTCTCAATCTCCCTTCCTTAATCAGGTTCTCGATCTATTGCTTCAGGTCGAAGCAATCTTCAGTGTCATGGTCGTGATTCTAATGAAAACAACAATACTTTTTCGTGGACCTCTTCTTGAGTGGTGTTCTCAATTTGCCAGGCCATTTCAAGGCTAGATCATTGCAGATATTGTACAGAACATGTTTCAGAGGGGCAGTAAGGGGCATGGAGTTGTAGGTGAGGTTCGCGGATTGCCCTTTACCTCTGTCCATCCGGGATCTCGATCCTGAATTCCTTGGGGTTTTCGCTTCTCAGTTGTTCTTTCCTTCTCCCGACCTTTTGTTTTTGTCTAATCTCGAGCTGATCTTCGTATGCTGATCGTGTCTCATTCTGACGGCATCTTTAGCATTCATGTGCTTTTAAGCTCTGAGCATAAGTTTCGCCATGTCCTTCAATAGTTCTTTCACCAGGGAGTAGAGGAACTTGTGGGTCCTGAGACCACTCATGAAGGCAGTGACTGCCACCTTGTCATCCGTGTCGTTGACGTTGAGGGTCTTCTAATTGAATCGGGTCATGAAATCCCTAAGGGACCTGCCCCACCCCTACTTTATGGTCAGTAGATAAGTGGCAAGTCTCCTTTGCCTCTGGCCGCCTATGTGATGACTGACAGAGAGCTTGCTTAGCTGGACGAAACTATCGATCGTTCCTGGCTTGATCCTGTTGAACCACACCCTAGCCGACCCTTTGAGTGTGATCGGGAAAGCCTGACACATGATTTCCTCAGGCACCGCCTACAAGTGCATCAGGGCCTTGTACGTCTCCAAGCGGTTCAGGGAGTCCTTTAATCTGTCAAAGGTTTCCAGGGTTGGCATTTTGAACTTTGGTAGCAAGGGCTCCTCCATGACTGCTCTGGCAAACGGTGAGTTAGTCCGGCTTACTAGCTCTTCAACAATGTTAGGAGTTTTTATTTTAACCTCCTCCAAAACTCCAGCCATCTATGCCTACATGGCTTTGATCTGCTCATCCTAGGCTGGGGGTTCTCCATCTTTTCTTTGACAACCTTTGGGACCTAAGTGATTGGTCGAAACTGAGATTAGAAGGCATGGCTGTGTTCCTCCTCACCTAGCCTCACTCTTTCCTCCCTTCGTGCGTCACCTTCAGTTTTAATGGGGCCATCGTCTCCTTGGTTAACCACCCCAACCGGATCTCCATCTGCTCGCTGGTTTCTGGGTTGTTGATTTTCTCCAGGGGTGGCAGGTGGAGCCGTAGGGACCCTCTGAAGCAGCTCTTGGTTCTGTGTGACCAATTGTTGCATGTTGGTCATCATGTTAGCGACCTGTTGCTCCAAAGCTGTCATCTTGGTCGTGGTTTGATCCTCCATGATTGATTGCTTTTGCGTGAATGTGCCGAACCTGGTCAAGACCATGAAAACAGCAAGAAAGTCGTTCCCACAGACGGCACCAACTGATGATATAGTAAACTTGTAAGGTCTGTTTCAGGCCAAGCACAAACGATCCTTAAGGATGTGAAGTGTCTCGCTCGACCATGTACACCGGTGTAGTGATTGCCAAAAATACTCCGATGTCAAAGTTAGGCTAGTAATCTTAAGATATTTGTGCAGAGTGATGGTAGAGGATAATGTATGCATACCTATGAAGGTGGTGAAGTTCCCTTTATATACCAGTGTAAGAGTGATTTTTAGATAATGGCCGCACACATCATGGGCATAATAGTGCCCCTAGTTAAGGGGTGATAGCTGATTGTAGGCGTGGATATCGGGATATGCTAGTGAGGTGCCTGGGGTTACGCTCAAGATGTCTAACTGGTTGGTTCGGCTTAGGAACTCGATAGATATGGGGCTCAAATGGGATAGCGAGGGCAGTCTGTCTTGGCAAACGAGATCGATACCTATCACCATGTGACCATTATATAAATAATAAATGATAAAATCATGATGAAAATTAGAATAGTTTTTTTCTCGAGAAAAGCCTAATCCTTAGAAAACCTATTCTCGTTTACTTTTGGGCTGACTGACCGAGCACATAGAGAGTCTTGCCAGAAACAACCCTGCATGGTTCGGTGTCTTCGGACTTCTATGTTAAATTCTTATTGTAAGGTTCCTACCGCTGGGCATGCTTGTAAAATGATCTCTACGTACAAATTGACTAAATGCTAGATGCACTATTAGGAATATTAATGCAATTGGCCCATTTTCTTTCTTGAAAATTGTACCTAGATGTTGGTGATGAGAATTGGAGAAATTAGAATTTGATTGGCTCATCAAACGGTGACCGGAAAGTCAACAACAACGGCTAGGCATAAAACATGCTATAACATGGTCTGAGCATGCTATAACAGGGTTGCTATAGATCTGCAACACGTGAAAAATTCTGAGTAGCTCGCTATAACACACCCTGTCTGCAACTTAGAGAGCAAGATCCAGAAAGACTCGCTATGAGCACACGACAGCGAAGTCCCAAGCGCACAAAGTCGGTTTGCAACAAAATATGCTTTTCAAACCTTAAGATATGCATCAAAACACCTACAATCAATTGTAGACCGTTTTAGAGCTTCGTGGGAGTCATTTTAGCCACTTTCCCACACTTGAAGTAACCTTTTAGCCTACAAATACAAGCTCCAATCCATCGCTCAAGTACTAATCCATTTCTAGAGAAGATCTTAGGATAGGTTTAGTACAAGGGAATAGAATGATCATTCTCACTTTTATTTTTATTTTCTTATTTAGTATTGCTATTTAAAGTAGAAATGACCATATTCTCTTTGAAGAGTGAAAATGATCATTATATTTCCTCTTGTAACGAGAACATAAAAATGAAACTTAATAACATTTTTGTTGTCAAGTTTACCTGTTTGGTAACTATTTTTAAAATTTTTTCATTTTAAAATTTTGAAAACAAATTTAGAAAATTTGAAAAAATAAAAACAAACAATAAATAAAAATACTTGTATTTTTTGTGTTTATTTTTAAAACAAATTTTCTAAGAAAATGCAAAAGCTCAATTCAACACACACTTAAGCCGGGAAACAGCTTTGCAGACAAACTGGCTAAAATAGGAACTGAGCAGACAGAGAGGCTTGTCCTCGAAGAAGACCCGCTTGATGAATTGAGATCCTTCATTGTGGGGGATATGCTAGGAACATCAGTAGAAAGGATGTAGTCCTCCTTTTTTATTTGTTTTTTTTTTTCTTTCTTGTCCTTTATTTCCGAAACACCAAAAAAAAAAAAAAATCACCACTAGGGGTGTTCACGGGATAGGTTGGGTAGTGACTCACCAACTGAACTACCAAGCTCGGGTTAAGAAACAATGGTACTTGTAGGTCAAATAAATACGGGCCCAACCCAGTTGACAAGCTCAAAAGGATTAGCATTGCCGAACTGAGCTTGGAGCAGCCTAGAGACAATTATTACAACACAGGCCCAAGTCATTTTATCAACCCAAGCTAAAACCCTCGTAGCCCAACTTACGGATATAATCATTCAGAGAGTCAGAGCATTTAATGGAGAATAGACCCGCATTCAATGCAGAGAAGGCGCTACACACAACGACGATGCTCACGTTTGGTCAGTCGAGCTCAAGCATGGCGATAAAGGTGAAATTACGTCCGATCAGCCGACATAGACCTATGCAGTGAGTCATGATTATCGGAGTAGGCTCAATAGAGAGTGCTACACTATAAATATCAAATCTTCAAGAAGCGAGGTATGAATGATCCAATTAAGCCATACACACTCATTATTTTTACTTTATTCCTGGTTAAGATTGCTAACTTGACCGTCGAAGTGTGATCGGCCCAAAGAGGGTCGACCCATTCTAACTCTTTTATCTCTTTACAGCAGGTTGGAAACTCATTGATATTAGTTCGAGTGATCGGCCAAGCCTTCCCAGAAATTCTACCTATAATTGGCGCCGTCTGTGGGAAGGTCCAAGTAAACATGTGTACAAGCTTCTTAGGGGAAAGAGGAGTCCATGCCACCAGACGGGGGAACGAAACTCCCTCCGAAAATGATACTACCAACTCGGCTGGCCACCAAACCACTCCAGAAAGAAGCAACTGGGGTCGGACGAGGAGGTCATAGACCAAGGCTCCTACTAGAAGCCACCGAGGAACACAAGATGAGTTACGGAGAGACCCATACTACGTCAAGGGACCAAACCTCCATAGGAATCATCACTAGGACCTGGGCCCTTCACTTTTCAGTGGACATGCGCTCAGTGACCATTCACTTCATGCTACTGAGAGGGAACTTTGGCGACATGGCGAAGAAATTACAAGGCTTACTTCCCAGGTCAGAGCAATGAGGGATGCAATATCCAGGAGGGATGATTGAGCCAGAGAAGGATCATCGGCCCATCGCAGCGATAGAAGGAGTCAAGATCCCAGAAGCATAAGTTCAACGCCGGTGCACATTGTTAGGAGCCATGCCTCTAGTACCGGCCGCAACAGTGAAATATTAGGAGATCATCGCCACAGGTGGAGCCAGACACCGCAGGACGGAGATTGACTTAGAACTAGTCAGCAACTAAAGGAATAGGAGAAGTGGCTAAATGAGAAACTTGATAGCAGAGAGCAACTCCCCAAAGCACGTACTACCCAGGATGTGGTCAGCAAAGCCCCTGATCAGATAGCATCCACACCTTTCACGGTAGAGATTGAGAGCTGCCAACCTCTAAGAAAGTTCGCCCCACCAAAGTTCACACCATATGACAGAAAGGCTGATCCAATTAGTCACGTTTGCCACTATAAGCAAATGATGGCACTTTAAAGTGGAGATTGATCCTTGATGTGTCAAGTTTTCCCATCCAGTCTGAGAGAGGTAGCCCTACGATGGTTGGATAAGTTGCCATTCAAATCAATATCAAACTAGAGACAACTTGCAGAACTGTTCACTGCTCGCTTCATAGCCAACAACAAATAGCCTAGGGAGGTGGACTTCCTACTAACCTTACGAAAAAATGATGGAGAAGGATTACGGGTGTATGCACAGTGCTACTGGGCGGCCTACAATAAGATTGACGAGTGTAGCCAATAGCTGACTGTAACTCAGTTCAAAATCAACTTGCCCAGAGAGCACTGCCTGGGACAGTCATTAATGAAGAAGCCAGCCCTCATGGTGCAAGAATTAATGTCGAGAATCGAGTGATATGCGAGGTTGGAAGAAGATGTACCACAACCCATTCTTGAGAAGGTCGGCATTATCGTTGAAAAGAAAAATGGATGAGACGCAAAGAAGCTTCAGCAGGAAGACAACAACGGTCAAAACAAGAAGGTAAACAATAGGATCTATAATGTCTTTAAGGACCCCATTTATAAAATTTTACCCCAAATCCGCGACAAGCCATTCTTCAAATGGCCCCCAAAGTTGGGAGGAGACCCTACAGTTTGAGACCAAGGGACGTTTTGCTCTTATCACAAGGAGAGGGGGCATCAAATAGTGAATTGTCGACATCTAAAAAGTCACCTTGAAGATCTAGCGAAGGCTGGTCATTTTGACCAGTATATCGATAGAGGGAAGACAAAACAGGAGGCCAAGTAGCCAAGGCTGAAGGCCCCCCAAAGAATAAAGACAGAGCTGAATCGGTTCGGGTGATCAATGTGCTACATGAATTGGTAGAATTAAAAGCTATCGACCAGCATAGATATTGGGCCGATATTCAAAAGGCCGTGCACTTAAGGGAGGTGATGTAAATAGGCCCCCCCCCCCAAAAAAGTCAAGGTCAACAGTGATACTACAACCATAACCTTTACTGATGAAGATCTTGTGGGAGTTCAGACTCCTCACAATGACGCACTGGTCGTGACTCTACGCATGGCAGGTTGTGACGTGAAGAGGCTACTCATTGACCAGGGGAGCTCCTCTAAGATTATGTACTACGACCTATTCAAGAAGCTAGAATTGAAGGATGTTGACCTCTAGCCCTCACTCAATCCGTTGATCGAGTTTAGCTTTGACCTAGTTTGGCCACTTGGAAAGGTAACTATCCCTATAACGGCGGGAGGGATTACTCTACAGATAGAATTCCTAATGGCCAACATACCATCGCCATATAATGTAATCATGGGCCGAACATGGTTGCATCTCATGAAGGCTATCCCCTCTTCCTACCACTAGCTGATTCGATTCCCCTCCCCAGAGGGGGTGCAAGAGATAAGAGGGGACCAAGTCACTGCCAATCAATGCTTCCTTACGGTATATGCAACAAAAGTAAAAGTTGGTAAAGTATCGATGATGGAGCTTCACGAGGACACACCCACGATTGATGACGTTGGGCAGATACCAGAGAAGAAAACCGTTGATGACTTGAAGAAAATCCACATAGATTGGCAAAAGGAGAAGTACTTTGTGATAAGTGTTGCATTATCCAAGACTAAAGAAAATTCGTTGATCGAGCTCCTGACAAGCTATCTTGAAATCTTTGCTTGGACTCTTTACGACATGCCAAGAATCGACGAGAAGATCGCCTGTCACAGATTAAGTGTGGACCCTCAGTGCCGACCTGTGGTCCAGAAGGGCAAGAGAGTAGCCACGCAACATGTGGATGCTGTCATAGAAAAGGTTGAAAAGCTCCTTGATGCTGGAGCGATAAGGGAAATCTATTACCCGCAGTGGTTGTCAAACACTGTTGTGGTGAAGAAGAAGGACGACAAGTGCAGAGTTTGTGTTGACTTCATTGATTTGAATAAAGCATGTCCTAAAGATCTTTTCCCTCTTCCCAAAATTGACCAATTTGTGGATGCAACTGCTAGTTTCGAAACAATGAGTTTTCTAGATACTTATTGTGGGTATCACCAGATCCCACTCCATGAAAACGACCAAGAGAAAACCACTATTATAACCCCCAAGGGAATCTTTTGCTACAAGGTAATGTCCTTTGGATTAAAAAATGCTGGTGCCACCTATCAAAGATTGGTCACTAAAATGTTCAAAGACTACATCAGCAGCACCGTGGAAGTTTACATTGATGACATGGTAGTGAAGAGAAAGATCAGCACTCACCATTTGGAGAACCTGACAGTGGTATTCAACATTCTGAAGCAGTATAAAATGAGGCTTAACACCTCTAAGTGTGTGTTCAGGGTCAGCTTAGGGAAATTCTTGGAGTTCTTGGTTACACACAGGGGCATTGAAGCAAATCCGCAGCAGGTCAGTGCTATTCAGAATGTCCAAGCTCTGAGGAACACTAAAGAAGTGTAGAAATTAACTAGCATGGCAACGGCTCTAAACAGATTCATTAGTTGATCTTCAGACAACTGCTGACCATTCTTTCAGCTTCTCAAAAAATAGGAGCGCTTCAGTTAGACTTAGGAATGTGATCAAGCCTTGATAGATTTAAAGAAATACCTAAGCCAGCCTCCCCTACTTTCCATCCCATCGAAGCATGAAGAGCTCTTTCTTTACCTCGCAGTGTCGAAGTATGCAGTCAGTGCCGTGCTACTTTGACAACAAGATTGGCAGCAGAAGTCGGTCTACTACGTTAGTAAAACTCTCTTAGGGGTAAAAAGCAAATATCTATCCTTAGAAAATCTAACCCTTGCATTGATAGTGGCGCTGTGCAAATTGGTGCACTACTTTCGGGCCCACACCATCAATGTGCTTATGGACCACCAGTTAAAACCACTCTTGAGAAGGGTCGACTTCTCTGGCGGAGTGGCCAAGTGGGCCATTGAGCTGGGAGAATTTGACATCAAGTTCTAACCACGAACGACAGTTAAAGAGCAGGTATTGGCTAAGTTTATTGTTGAATTTTCTATTGAACTTCTACAGGAAACCAATCCAACCTCGACTCCTGATACTTAATATGATGACCTCTCCTTAGACCTTTAGGAGAAAGCTAATCACTGGAAACTGTTCGTTGACGAAGCATCCAATGACGGGGGGACATGTTTAAGGATAGTCCTCATCACGCCAGACAGTATGGCATTGGAGCAGGCCATTAAGCTGGAGTTCATAGCTTCAAACAACGAGGCAGAATATGAGGCTCTACTTGGGGGTTGCGTTGAGCTATTGATCTCAAAATTGCTGAAATCATGATCTACTCTGATTCCCAGCTAGTAGTGGATTAGATCATCGAAGAATAAGCAATAAATAAAAACAAAATGGCATAATATCTAGCAAAAGCAAGAGAATTACTATCAAAATTCAGCAAGTACAAGCTCCACCAGATCGGCCGCGACAGCAACGCTCACACCAACGCCTTGGCAACACTTGCCACAACCCTAAAGACAGGCTCAATGAGAACAATCCATGTGGAGACGCTAGGTAGCCTGAGCATATTTCAAGAAGATGAGTAAGCCCTGGCTATCGAACAATTGGGACCCTCCTGAATGGACCCGATCGTCTCTTATCTGGACAAAGATATACTCCCCGAGGACAAGAATGAGGCCATAAAAGTCAACCACAAATCTCTGAAAGACTAACTCTCTCCCACCAAGGAGCTCTACAGAAGGTCTTTCACTGGTCCCTATTTATATTGTGTTCATATTGACAAAGTGCAGGCCATTTTATTTGAAATTCATGAAGGGATCTGTGAAAGCCATATCGCCGGTAGGTCTATCGCTCACCGAGAAATTTCATAAGGTTATTGGTGGCCATACATACAGAAAGACACCACCCAGTATGTGCTGAAATATAAGAAATGTCAGAGATTCTTTCTGTTGATCCATCAGCTGCTGAGGACCCCACAATGATCACTAGCCCCTGGCCCTTTACTCAATAGGGACTGGATATAGTTGGACCACTGCCTTGAGCTTCAGGTAATAAGAGATTTCTCATCATGACCACAGACTACTTCACCAAATGGGTAGAGGCAGAGCCACTTTCGACCATCAAGGAGTCGGACGCGAAAAGATTTACCTAGAAGAGTATCATTACAAGGTTCGGCATACCCCGTGCATTAGTGTCGAATAACGGCACCTAGTTCAATGGTAGCAAGTTCAGAGAATTTTGTGAGGAGCTAGGCATCAGGAATTATTATTCAATGCCAGCTTATCCACAGTGCAACGAGCAGACTGAGATTTCCAACAAAACAATGCTCAATGGCATTAAAAAGCGTCTGGAAAAGGCTAAAGGAAGATGGGTTAAAGAGCTCCCCAGCGTTTTATGGTTCTACATAACCACTCTGGGGAGATCTACTAGGGAAACCCCTTTCTTAATAGCATACGGGGTAAAAACAGTGATACCTGTTGGCTTAAATGGCAACCCAAGAGGGGGGTGAATTGAGTTTTTTGAAAATTAATTGGATTTAAGACTAATTAAAAATTAATCTAATCAATAGAATAATGATCAAGATATATAAAATGCAATGTAATCAAAAGGGAAATGAAAACAGAGCACCAGAAGGTACACCTATCGTGCCCCGATTTTTTGCACCCAAAAAAAGACAAGTGAGAAAAACGCAGTGCTCTCTCGTTAGAACTTATCCTCCTAGAAGGACGAGTGCAACTAGGTTTGAATTGAAAATTGATTTGGTTAAGGGCTTTTGGAAAAATCTTAGAGTTGCCAC
Source organism: Euryodendron excelsum (assembly GCA_033060915.1). Taxonomy (NCBI): domain Eukaryota; kingdom Viridiplantae; phylum Streptophyta; class Magnoliopsida; order Ericales; family Pentaphylacaceae; genus Euryodendron; species Euryodendron excelsum. The sequence continues at coordinate 42,566,974 of CM065385.1, read as the reverse complement.
CTAACTTGGTTAAGGTAAGTTAGGTCACCTAAAATTAAGCACAATCCGAATATTACACTTAGGGTTTGAAAATGATTTTGAAAACTTCCTCAAGAGAGGGTTTTTGAGAAAAGAGGTTCTTTGGCAACCTTTAAAAATATTTAAGCCCTTTTTTTCAAAAACTCCATTTGGTCTTTGAAAACAATAATCTAAGTTCGGGGGTTGGTTACGTATAGGGAAGACGCACTAAGCCATCACTTTACCCCGCCATTGCGGTACCTACATGTCTATTCACCATAGGTTCACTCATTAGAGCATTTGATTAATACATGCCCAATCCTATCCACTTTAGAAAATAATTTTGAAAAGATATTTAACATGATGCATGATATGCAAGTAAGAGAATAAAACTTGATTTTTTGAAAATGGATTTGAAAAGAGAGATTTGACTTTGACAGTAGATTTGGAAAGATAGATTTGATTTTGAAAGAAAATTTTTAGAAATTGAAAATAGAGACTTGAAGATAGATTTTTAGAATTGAAAATTTGAAAATAGTTATGGAATTGGAAACTTGAAAAAGGTTATGGAAATGGAAGTTTGAAAAAGGTTACGAAATTTGAAGTTTGAAAAAGGTTATGACCGCACCCATGAGGGTTGCCTATGCATCCTTTTTGAGGAATCAGGTCAGTCGTAGATTAGACAAGAGTCCAATGAAAATTTTGATTTGAAAAGAGTTTGATTTGAAAAAAGAGATCTGATTTGAAAAAAGATTTGATTTGAACTTTGGATAGAAGATTTGAAATTGAACTTGGAATTGACTTGGATTTGAAATTGAACTTGCGGATTTGAAATTAATTTTGATTTGGAAAGATAGAACTTGGACTTGATTTGAAAAGATTGAGATTTGAAAATATTTTGACTTGAATTGACGTTTGAAAAACCACCTTGGTTTAGAAATGAATTTTTGAGAAGAGTTGGAAGTTTCTTAACTTTGGGGTTAGGGTCGAACTAAGGTCTAGACATCCTGATATGATAATTTTATTACTCACAAGAGCACGAATCGGATTGAAGTATAAGAGTATGAGTGCGAGATCGATCCCACAGAGACTTGTAAAACTTTAACAAATAAATCAGAATAAATCTAGTTCACCCTAACCTAGTTAAGAAATCTTAAGTTTGTTTAATTAATCTAACAAAGGCAAAAATAACTAAATAACCAAATAAACAAGTAAACAATTAATTAGCAAATAATAATAAAGAGATGAGAGAAATCAAATTAAGATGACTAAAGTTTTAGAATCCACACACATACATTATAATAACTTTTCACGTAATTTAAATTATTTTCCTAACTCACTTCACAATAACATCGTAATCAAACTTGTTATTATGAAAAATATAACATTAAAATTACTTTAATAAATAAACTAATGTATACTCTTCCTAACCTTAATGTTCAAGATAAAAAATTCATATGTATCCATTCAAAAATAAATCACATAAGATCCAATACTTGAAATTATACCAATAAATAACAAGGTTAATAATTAATCCAACAATATCAGATCATGAACAAAAGTCATATCCAAAATTATTGGCTTTAATTAAATCTAGGCAAGAGTATTAAACAATCAAAGTACGTGTTTGAGAAATAAATATAAATCACATGTCAAGTCATTACAAAACATAGAGTTTCATCCGCAACCCTAGTATAAAAACTTAGACACTCATAGTTTTAATATCCATTAAAAGTAAGAAAAATAAAACATAAAACTTGGACACGTAAAAATAATAAGGCTTGAGAGCTTGGTAGTTCCAAATCTTTGTTTTCTTTTTCCTCCTTCTTTCTTTCTTTTTCTCTTTGGCTTTTTCTCTTCTCGGCTAGGGGCTCTCCACTGTGCGGCTGCTACTTGATCATTGTCCTCCTCCCTAGTAATTTGTTTTTCCTTTTATTTCTCTTGGCCCCCCTTGACCGTACGGCTCTTTGGCTAGGTTTTGGCTTCTCTTTTTTTTTTTTATTCTTTTCCTTCTTTGCTGGCTGCCCACACCTCACACGTGCACATCTATATATTGACATATATATATATATATATATATATATATCTTTTCTTCATATAAATATATGTATCTTGCTCCACTTTGACTCTTTCTTCATTAGTTGAAAGTCTTTTTTTCTAGCCTCCTTGCTTTAACATATTTGTTGAATGATTTGATTCTTTAAGCACGTATTTCCGATTTTGGTTAGGATTCTCTCTTTTTGGTCTTGTATCCAAATCTGCAATAAAAATAATAATATGAATAAATAAATAATAACTAAATAATATAATTAAAGGATAAAAATATATAAATTATGTGACTTATCACATCCTAGGACTTAGGGTAACCTAGGGGTGAAACATGTAATTGAATTGAATTGACTCGAACTTAAAAAGCTTGATTTTGGGAAGCTTGGTTTTAGGAAACCTAGACTTAGGAAGATAGGATTTAGGAAAGATTTGAGATTTAAGAAATATTTGATTTAACTCAAAAGGGATTTAGAAAAGATTTGACTTGAATGTTGGACTTGGAAGATTTGGAAAGTTGGAGTTTAAGAAAGATTGGATTTAGGAAAGTTTCAAAATAGAAAAGTTCCGTTTTAAAAAAGTTTCATTTTAGGAAAGTTTCGAATTAAGGAAGTTTAAAATAGGAAATGTTTTGAAATTAAAAAATTTTGAATTTAGGAAAGTTTCATTTTTAAGAAAAAGTTGATTTTGGAAATATTTGAATTTAGAAATCTTGATTTAAGAAAGATTTGGAATTTATAAAGTTTAGAATTTTAGAAATGTTTGAATTTAAGAAAGGTTTGAATTTAGAAAGATTCAAAGTTTGAGTTTTGAAAATACTTTAAGTTAGGAAAGATTTGAGTTTAAGAAAGATTTGAAAATTTAGAATTTGGAAAGGTATGGAATTAGGAAAGATTGGTATTATGAAAGATTTAGATTCCTATTTCTTAAAACAAAATATTGGATTTTATTTCTTAAAAGAGATAATTTAATTTTGTTTCTAAAAACGAACGATTTGATTTAGTTTCCAAAAACGGAAGATTTGATTTGATATCAAATTGGAAAAGAGGAATTTTGAAAAACTTAGGTTTGGAGAGCTATAGTTTTGGTATAAGAAAAGTGATTTCGGAAATCTAAGATTTGATGTAGAAAATAGAGGTTTTGGAAATCTATGTTTTGAGGTAAGATTGAAAATCATGTTTTAGGAGAGAAGGTTAGGGTTTCCAAACCGTGGCTCTAGGGTTTAACTTGAACTCCAAGAAAAAGAGATTTTGGAAAGATCTTTTGAAGAAAGTTTTTACGAAGGAAACTTGAAGAGTGTTTTTAGAAAGTAGAACTTTTGAAGAGAGTCCTTGGAAAGGGATTTTTGGAAAGAGTTTTTAGGAAGTAGATTTTAGAAAGTAGATTTTAGGAAAGAGATTTCAGGAAAGTAAATTTGAAAAGAGTTTTGGAAAGAAAAATTTTTAGGAAAGGGATTTTTGAAAAGAGTTTTTGGGAAGTAAATCTTTTGAAAGGAGCTTCTTAGTGTCACGCCCCGGTTTTTAGGTGTGTCCAAGGTTCTTTCGGCTCGGACACCAAAAGTACGAAACTCTGTCACTAGAACTCATCCTCCTAGAAGGACCAGTACGACTAGATTTGAAAATTGGTTTGACTAAGAGCTTTTCAGAAAAATAGGAGTCACCACCTAACTTGATTAAGGTGAGTTAGGGCACCTAAAATTAAGTGTTAATCCGAAGACTAAACTTAGGATTTTCAGAAAAGGTTTTGAAAACTCCCTCAAGAGAAGGCTTTTAAGAAAATAGGTTGTTTGGCAACCTTTGGAAAGATTTAAGCCCTTTTGGAAAATAACTCCATTTTGGTCATTTGAAAACAGAAATCTGATGGTTCGGGGGTTGGTTACGTTTAGGGAAAATATCCTAAGATCATCACCCTACCCCACCCTTTCGGTACCTACATGTCTAATCACCCTTGGTTCACTCACTAGAATAATCGATTACCATTGTCCACTTAATATCCACTTTAGAATTTTGAAATCGGGGTTTAGTCATCACTTTTCGGATGGATAATGCATGATGCAAGTTTTTGGAAGAAGTTTGAAAATAATGGGGGTTTTGAAAGAGTTTGGGATAGAAACTTTGAATTGATTGGAATTTTTAAAAAAGATATTGGAGTTGAAATAAAAGTTATGGTCGTACCATATTAGGTTGTCTACGTATCTCATTTGGCAAGAATCAGGTCATTCGTAGTTCGGGCAAGAGCCTGATGGAAAATAGGCACATTAGGGCCTTTGGAAGGTTTGAAGATAGTTTGGGGTCTTTAGAAAAGTTTAAGACACTTTGAGGTCTTTTGAAAAAGTTTAAGACACTTTGAGGTCTTTGAAAAAGTTTAAGATGCTTGGAGATCTTGGGGAAGTTGAAAACACTTTGTGATTTTGGAAGTTGAAGACTCTTTATGGTCTTGGAAGTTTTGACTTGAAATTGGATGGTGGAGTGTTTTGAAAATATTTTTGGATCATCTTAAGGGAGTTTTGGAAAAATGCTTTGACATGACTCAAGAGAACTTGAAAGTGTTTTTGAAGTCTTGTTTTGAAAACCTTGAAAGTATGACTTTAGAAATGTTTTGATGAATTAATTTTTAAAAGTGGTTTTTGAAAATGGCTAAGGGTTTGGAATCCTAATATGGACAACCTTGGACGTTGTTCTTGACATATTACTTTTCCTTGGAATCCCTAACCATGAGAGGGCTAGGGACACCTTAGGTTTGTGACCTTTTGAAAATATTTTTAGAAATGCCTTGAAGATGGAGTGTAGGAACATTTGAAGAGTTTATGGAGTTAGTTTTTCGAAATCAAGAGAGTGAGAGATTTTGAAAAAATGAGTTATGAGAATGGTTTAAAATTGAGTAATCATTTAGAAAAGGGTTCATGAGTTGGAACCTTTAAGCATATAAACCTAGATTGTGTTGGCCTAGGGTTAGGGGTGAGCTAGGGTTCACTAACTTGGGTTAGGTTAACCTAGGGTTGAGATGACCTATGGTTAACTAACTCGGGTTAGGTTAACCTAGGGTTAACTAACTAAGGTTAGGTTAACCTAAGGTTAGGATGACTTAGGGTTAGTTTAACCTAAGGAGAGTGAACTAGGGTCAAGTTAACCTAGGGTTGGGTAACTAGGGTCAAGTTAACCTAGGGTTGGATTGGAAAATGGTTTTGAAAGTTGGTTTAATGCACTTTTGGAGAGAGCTTTGAAAAACAAAATATGTTATGCAATGGACTTTGGTGGACAACCCTTTTGAAGATCATTTCCACGAAAATTTTGACTCTTAGCCAAGAGTATGGTTTATATGGTTGGTGATTGGAAACCATTCCAAGGAAGGTTTCCTCATGGCCATTATAACCATAATCTTGACAAGAGTGTAAGGGGTCCAAAAATCAATATGGTGATGACAACTTTTTAAGGCACCATTTTGAATAGAAAGATGGAGAGAATGCATTTTTGAAAATCATCTTTGGAGAGAGTTTTGAAAATCATTTTTGTAGGAGGTCATTCCATCCAGAGAGGGTTCCTATGGCCAAATAAAAGGAAAACCACTCAATAGAGAGGGTTCCATGGTGCCATTCCAACCACTACACTTAAAAGAATAGAAATCTTGAAAATTAGAGAATTGGAAAACAACCCTTATGCAAGTTAAAATGTCATAATGTCAAGGTGAAAGTTAAGGGGTTAGTAGGGGATTTTCTAAGACATGATTTCTAAAGTCCCATCCTAAACTTCAAAGAGCCAACTCTTGGAACAATTTTTGAAAGACATGTAGGGCTTGGAAATGACATAGAGTTCAAAGGTAATGTAAGCATTATAGAATATGAAAATAAGCATAAAATGAAGCCAAGCATACAAGAGATGATCAAAATAGTAATATACAAGCGGTCATGATCACATACAAGGCTTTTAGGCTACACCACATAAACAAGGGGCTCCTAGGCCATACCATCTCAAAGTAGGCTAGTGAGAGATCCCCTTACACGGTAGCTCTTACTTGCTTTCCTCTAGGCGTGATCTAAGAGCCCTCTTGGCTCAAGCATACAAGAATGGGGGGTTGTAGATGGGGATTAAAATAGAGAATAGTCTAAGTAGGCTAGGAGGGAGAAGAGAAGAGTGAGGGAAGACAAAAATATAAAAGGGATACCACCTTTTGCCTTCAACACACTTGTAGTCTTCAATGGATGTCTTTATTGGAGCTTGAATGACTTCAAAAGGGCTTAAGGGGCTGGAATGGAGAGTGTAATGGTGTATAAGGTCTTGTAGGTGAAGTGTATAGGCTTAAGGGAGGTAGAATCTAGCCTAAGTGTTGGAAGGATGGAATATATGTAAGGATTCGAGGTTCTGGAGCAGTTTCAGCAGAGATTCGCATCATTTTCAGAGGAATATGCAAATAAGGGTCTGGTATTTATAGACATTTTGGAGCAGACCTAGTGCATGTACTACATGTGCCTGGCCAAAATTTGACCTAGCGCATGTAGGACATGCGCAGGTACTGTTCCATTACCAGAATGACACTTGGCACCCTGTGTACTGGTTAAATCTCAACTATTGATCAAAAATTGGTCGAGCTGATCAAAATTTGAGTGCATGTAGCATACGCTCCATTGCCGGGAAGGTTCGTCCAAACTTTGTCTCGATAAATGAGTCAATCGGGAAGGTTTCGGGAGAATCGGTCGCACTTGGGATCTTCTCCTAGGGCTTCTGGTGAACTCTCATGTTTTTAGAAAATTTGAATTGTGTTCGGAAGCATGGGATATCGTCTTGAAAAACGTGCATAAAAGGACACTTTTGCGGAGTGTCTGTGATACGCTCTAAAGGTGTTCGAAAGTGGATGTTTTCGTTTCGTGTGATCGAGGCCTTCGGGAAGCGATTCTTTCGATTGGACATTACCAATGGAAAGTACTCTGGAAATACTTTCGGGAATTCCCAGATTTATGCATTTCTTAAGTCGTTTGACGGTGCGTTTTAATAAGGGAATTAGGAAAAAAGTCAACCTTGGTGGAGCATCTGCGAGACGCTCCAGGGGTTGTCAAAAGTAACTGGGTTTGAGACATACGATGAAGGGCTTCGGGAAGCGATCTATCCAATCAAGCTGTATCGATGGAAAGATCTATGCACGAGCTTTCGAGAATTCCCTGATTTACGTGTTTCTCAAGTCAGTTGACAGTGCGTTAAAACTAGAGAATCAGGAGAAAAGACAATTTAGGTGGAGCGTCTGCGAGACACTTCAGGGAACTTTTATCGAGTCGTGTGAGTTTAGTGTCATAGGGTCCTCCTCGGGTTAAACAAAGGTGTATGGTGAAACCCTTTGCTTGAAACCCCAAGACCGGTGCTATTTCGGGGCATATCTGGATTTCTAAGGGCAAAATGGTTATTTTGACTGGGATTGGCTGGAAATGGTCAGGAATGGTTTGGTGTGTTGTGTTAAGCGTGTAGGGTTGTTCAAGGATGGTTTTGGGAGAGTCTTTTACCATTCGGCGGGGTTTGTGCAGTGTTGAGGTCTTTAGGGGTAAAACGGTCATTTTGACTAGAGTGGGCCGGAATAGAATCGGATTTGGACCAAATGGCGTGCAGGGGATGCCTAATGGTTTAACAACACTTTGGAAGGATGGACTTATCGTTTTGAGGAATTTTGAACTTTTCCAAAACGTGCCTGGAGGCCCAAGGGGCGAGTTTGGTCATTTTTCATCGAGTCGAGCTAGCAGGCGCCGGTGTTGACCTAGGTGTTGGTTTCCAAGACTGCCTAGTCTTAGAAAACTACCTATGCAGTGTTGGTCTCTAAGAATGCCTGGTCTTAGAGAACTACCTGTAGGGGTCGTGTTAGTTCTTGAGAACGCCTGGTCCTAGAAAGCTACCTGAATTGGTAGTGTTGGTCTCTGAGAACGCCCAGTCTCAAAGAACTACCAAATGATGAACATTCTACGTTGGTGGGCTAGCAGGCACCAGAAGTAAACCGTCTGGAGCTTGATAAAGTGTTGGTCCCCAAGATTACCCAATCTCGGGAAGCTACCTGGATGGCGTTGGTTTCCTGGACTGCCTAGTACGAAAAGCTACCTGGAATAATGGGGCTTATGGCTCCAGCGGGTCCTTGTGAGCTCGAGAAATGACCAATTGGTAGGATTGGAGATTGAAGGGCTCGTCTTGAGCTTGCATGTGCTGTAGTGTTCGAAAACTGGACCCAGTCGAGCCAGAGAGTGCCGAGCCGGCAAAAATGGGGTGCTTACACTAAGAAAGGAGCTTGAGGAGTGCTTTTAGAAACTAAAAATTTTGAAGAAAGTTCTTAGAAAGGAGTTTAAAAAGAAGTTTTAGAGAGCGAAACTTTTGAAAAGAGTTTTTTAAGAGGAAATTTTGAAAATCTTTCTGGGAAATAGATTGAGAAAGAAGTTTGGAAGGAGATTGGAATATGGACTTTTACAAGCCTCTAAAAATATCTCACCTTCCTAAAACGATCCTAACCATGGAGGGATTAGAACCATCCTAGGATTGTGGTTTTGAAAACAAGAATTTGAAAATATGGACCATGAAAGTCACTTTAAATGTAACACTTTTCTAAAGCAACCCTAACTAGGAAAAGGCTAGAATCACCTTAGGATTATGATTTTAAAAACAAGTTTTGAAGAAGAAAATTTTAATACAAGTCTTGAAAATGATTTTGATGCATGATCATGATATGCATAATCCAAGTTAGGGTCGTGAACATACAAGGTTAAAGGTTTCACCACACAATCAAGGGGGCCGAACCAATGTGGTCTCCGGTTAGACTAAGAGAAAGCCCCCGACATGGTGAATTTCACTAGCCCAATCCTACACATGAACTGGGGAATCCCTTGTTTCAAGCATGCAAGAAAAGGGGATAGAAGATGGAGATTAAAGTAGAGGAAAACCCAAGTGGGTTAGGAGAGAGAAGAGAGAGGGGGGAGAATTGCGTAAACGTAAATAGGGAGCCTACCTTGTGTCTTCTTTTATTCACTTTGTTTTGCTTGCTTGCTTTACTTCGATCTTTGTTTTGATCTTCAAGAGCTTCCAAGTTGCAGCACTTCAAGTCTTCAACGGAGGCTTTGGAGGCTAGTATATGAGTGTATGTGAGTGTATGTATACTAGGGTTAAGAGTATGGGGGCTAGGGTTTGAAGAACCTAAAGGGAACTAGGGTTTGGAAGGACTTCGAGTTTTGTATATCGGACCTCTTTCACGCTGGAGAAGGCTCTGAATTTATAGACAAACGACTGAACTAGGGGTTTGTTGTAGTGGCGCTAAGCAAAATTTCCTTCTGGCACCAGCCACTTAGGAAAGTTTTAAAGTTGGCAAGCAACGTATCTTCAGAAGATTTGGGCGCCTGTACTAGTGACTACCATGCAATTTTTAGCCTGACTTCACTAGGAATGACTCCGGAAGGTTTAGGAATGATTTAAAGGGCTGGGAATGGCCTGGAGGGCTGTAAGGACCCCATTTTTGACCGCTCGGCAGTCTACACTCCGTCCAGACTTGTTTTCAAGTCATTGTGGGCATATTCCTATTTAAACCAATTTTTTAGGTCCAAATCCCGTCTGTCCATCGCTTCGCGGGCCTGTCAAGCCCAAATAGAGGCAAAATGACCAAAATGCCCTTAGGGGCATTGTCCTTTCCTTTCCTTTCCAATCCCTCTCTCGAGACAGTTTATTCCTCGAGACGGTTCTAATCTAGGCACGTCTCTTCGGAGACGGTAAGACCCCTTTCCAATCCCACTCTCGAGACAATTTATTCCTCGAGACAGTTCTAATCCAGGCACGTCTCTTCGGAGACGGTAAGACCCCTTTCTAATCCCACTCTCGAGACAGTTTATTCCTCGAGACGGTTCCAATCCAGGCACGTCTCCTCGGAGACGGTAAGACCCCTTTCCAATCTCACTCTCGAGACAGTTTATTTCTCTAGACGATTCCACTCCAGGCACGTCTCTTCGGAGATGATAAGTCCCGTCTCTTCGGAGATGATAAGTCCCCTTTCTAACCCCTCTCTCGAGAAATTTTATTCCTCGAGACGGTCCGAGTAGCGAAACTACTCACAAAACCGTTAGAGTAGCGGAAATACTCACAAATAGGTTGATATAGGAAATTGGCAACAAACCCCTGTGTCACGACGACCGCCGTTAGAGTGGCGGAAACACTCAAAACCCAGGTCAACACCAGTGTCTGTTAGCCCACTTTGGTGAAAAATGACCAAACTGTCCTTTGGACCTTTTTTGAGACTTTCCGGTCAAGATGACCATTTTGCCCCTAGGCATCCGAATGCCTCGGGAACCACACCGGCTCTGGGTATCAAATCGGTAATGTCCCGAGAATACTTTTTATAGTAATCTTAATCTTCCTTTACCTTTCCGGATCATTCCAAGTCAGTTCCGGCCAACCCGGTACAAAATGATCGTTTTGCCCCTAGAGGGCCGGTCTCCTTCTTCGACCACACCGGCTCTGGGTATCAAACCGGTAATGTCCCGAGAATACTTTTTATAGTGTTCTCAACCTTCATTTACCTTTCCGGACCATTCCGAGTCAGTTTCGGCAAACCCGGTGCAAAATGACCGTTTTGCCCCTAGTGGGCCGGTCTCCTTTTCCGACCACGCCGGCTTTGGGAATCAAACCGGAAACCTCCGGGAACATTCTGAATAATGTTTCCAGATCCCAAGTCTTCTTCCGGGACAATCCGAGTTCGCCCCGGCAGCTTCCCGGTCCGATTGACCGTTTTGCCCCTAAAGGCCCGGTCAACCTTTCCGACACATCTTATCCTCACTTTCAAGTCAAATACCTCCAGGACACTATTGTAAGTGTTCTTGCTCCTTTCCGGCCTTCCGGGTCATTCCCGGCTCCTCCAAATTACTCCCGGACTTTCCGGAGTCACTCCTAGTGAAGTCAGGCTAAAGATTGCATGGTAGTCACTAGTACAGGCACCCAAATCTAGTCAAAGATACGTTGCTTGCCGACTTATAAAGTTTCCTAAGTGGGTGGCGCCAAGAACAATTTTGCCCTGGCGCCACTGCAACAGGCGCCAGGTTTGTCCAACTTCTATAAATACAAAGCCTCATTCAACGTGAAATGGGTCTACAAACTTAACCTAAGAATCCTATATTTCAATATACAGAGCTCGAGCACCTCCTAAACCCTAGTTTCCTTAGGTTCTCCAAACCCTAACCACCCTACACAAACCCTAGCCTCCTATATACTTATACACTCCCACATACACTCATACACTAGCCTTCAACCATCCTTTGAAGACTTGAAGAGCTGCCATCTAAAGCTTGAAGACAACCCTTGAAGGTTGAAGAAGAAGATCAAGACGAAGACCGAAGATTGAAGACAAGCAAGGCGCGCAAAATAAAGAAGACATACGGTAGGTTTTCTATTTAAATTTTCGCACTTCCCCCCTCTCTCTTCTCTCTCCTAACCCACTTGGGTTTTCTCTATTTTAATCCCCCATCTCTTTCCCCCCCTTTCTTTGCATGCTTGAAACAAGGGGATTCCCGGTCCATGTGTAGGATTGGGCTATTGGAGAGTCACCGTGTCGGGGGCTTTCTTCTAGTCTAACCAAAGACCACGTGGGTCCAGCCCCCTTGATTATGTGGTGAAGCCTTAACCTTGTATGTTCACGACCCCAAATTGCATTGTGCATATCATAGTCTTGCATCTTCCAATATTCGTTTTCAAACTCGTTTTCAAGATTGCATCAAAATCTCTTTTTCAAAAACTTGTTTTCAAAACCACAATCCTAGGGTGATTCTAGCCTTTCCATGGCTAGGGTTGCTTTAGGAAAGTGTTACATTAAAAGTGACCTTTTTGGTCTATATTTTCAAATCTTATTGTTTTTCAAAACTGCTTTCCTAAAGTGGTTCTAGCCCTCTTATGATTAGAATTGCTTTAGGAAAGTGAGATGTTTTTACTCCTTCTAAAAACTCTTTTTTTTTTCAAAAAATCTTTCTTCCTAAAAATCCCTTTTTCAACATACTTTCCTAAAACTCTCCTCTTCAAAATTGTTTTCAAAAAACTCCTTTCCAAAATCTGTTTTTCAAAACTCTCTTTTTCAACTCATTTCCAAAATCCTCTCCCCAAAATTCACTTTCTAAAAACACTTTCTAAATTCACTTTCCTAAAAAACTCTCTCTAACAATCTCCTTCCAAAAACCTTTCTAAAAAACTCTATTTCCAAAAATCTTCCTTCTAGAAACTCCCCTCTAAGATTTTTCCTCCCAAAATCTATGTTTCCAAAAACATACTTTCCAAAACTCCTTCTCTTTAAAATCTTTTTCCAAAAACTCTATTTTCAAATTCACTTTCCAAAAACTCCTCCCTAGGATTCCCTTCTAGAAAACCTTTGTTTCCAAAAACGCACTTTCTAAAAATCTCTTTCCTTAGAGCCCAAGTCAAGCCCTAGAACCCACAATTAGGAAACCCTAATTTTCTTTCCAAAAACATGGTTTTTTTTCAAACTTTGCCCCAAACCTAAGTTTCCAAAACCTCTTGTTTTCTACATCAAAGCTATACATGTTTCCAAAACCCTCTTTTCTATGTCAAAACTATAGTCTTTTAAATCTTAGGATTTCTAGAAACATCCCCTTTCCAAATCCTTGGCAAATCAAATCTTCCCTTTAAGAAACCAAATCCAATCTCCCCGTTTAGGAAACTAAATCCAATCCTCCGTTTTTGGAAACAAATCCCAATTCAATTTCTTCCTAATTTCCTACCTTCCTAAACCATAAGTTTCCTAAACCTAAACTCTAAATCTTTCTTTAAAATTCAAAATCTAACTCTTTCCTAATTCAAATCCTTCCTAATCTTCTCATTTCCTAAATCTTAAGTTTCCAAAACTTGAACATAAAAATCTTTTCTAAAATTCTAGAATTCAACCCTTTCCTAATTTAATCCCCTTTCTAAATCTCAACTTTCCAAATTCAAGTTTTCAAAACTCTTCCCAAGCTCAAACCTTTCCTAATCTCAAGATTTTCTAAAATTCAAATTCTAAAACTTTCTAAATCTTAAACTTTCTAAATTTCAAATCTTTCTAAAATCAAAACTTTCTAAATTTGAAGCTTTCTCAAGTTAAATCTTTCTAAACTTCCAAACTTTCTAAATTCTAAACTTTCCAAAACTTCAAAATCTTTCTAAATCTAAGGCTTTTCTAAACTCAAAACTTTCTTAATTCAAACATTTCCTAAACTGAAAACTTTCCTTTTTCAAACCTTTCCTAAAACGAAACTTTCTTATTTTCAAAACTCTCTTGTTTTCAAAGCTTTTCCAAATTCAAAGCTTCCCTTTTTCAAAACATTACAAAATTCAAAACTTTCTTAACTTGAAACTTTCCAAATTCTAAGCCTTTCTTAAACTAAACTTTTCCTAATTCAAAACTTTCCGATTTTCAAAACTTTCCTAATTTGGGAACTTTCCTAATCTTAAAACCTTTCCTTTTTCGAAAAATTTCTAAACTCGAAACTTTCCAATTTTCAAAACTTTCCTATTTCAAAACATTTCCTAATTTGAAAACTTTCCTAATTCGAAACTTTCTTAATTCAAAACTTTCCTAAAGTTGAAACATTCCAAATTCAAAACTTTCCTAAGTTGAAACTTTCCTAATTCTAAAACTTTCCTAAATCAAGCCTTTCCTAATTTGAACCTTTCCTAAATCCAATCATTTCCTAAATCTTTCAAGTCCAACATTCGAGTCAAATCTTTCTAAATCTTTCTAAATCTCAAGTCTTTCCTAAGTCTCTTCTCTTTCCTAAGTCTAGGTTTTCTCAAACCTTCTCTTTTTCAAAACAAGTCCAAATCTATCTCTTCAAATCAAAGTCCAATCTTCTCAATTTCAATTTCCAATCTCCTCTTCTAATTTCAAGTCAAATTCAATTTCCAATTTAATCTATTTTCAATCGGACTCTTGTCCGAACTACGACTGACCTGATTCCCCCAAAGGGATACGTAGGCAACCTTCATAGGTGCGGTCACAATACTTTTCAAACTTTCAATTCCACCATCATGGGTGCGTTTCCAAAATCTTTTCAAATCTCAAATTCCAATCTATTTTCAAAATTTCAATTTCAAAATTTCTATTTCAAATTTCTATTTCCAAATTTTCAAACTTTCCAATTTCAATTCCATCTCTTCAAATCTATTTTCAAATCAAATCAATTTCAAATCAATCTCTTTTCAAATCTATTTTCAATTCTCTTAACTTGCACTTGCATATCATGCATCATGTTAGTTTCTTTTCAAGCATTATTTTTCTAAAGTGAATAGGATTGGTCAACAATTAGTTGAAGACTCTCATAGGTGAACTTAGGGTAGATTGACATGTAGGTACCGAAAGGGCGGGGTAGGGTGATAGCTTAGTGTGTTTTCCCTACACGTAACCAACCTCCGAATCTATATCACTGTTTTCAAAGACCAAAAGGAGTTTATTTTTTAAAAAGGGCTAAATGTTTTCCAAAGGTTGCCAAACAACCTGTTTTCTTAAAAACCCTCTCTTGAGGAGATATTTTCAAAATTGTTTTCTAAAAACCCTAAGTGTAGTCTTCGGGTTATGCTTAGTTTTTAGGTGACCTAACTCACCTTAATCAAGTTAGGTGGCGACTCTGAATCTTTTTCAAAAGCCCTTTGTTCAAACCCAATTTTCAATTCAAACCTAGTCGCACTCATTCTTCTAGGAGGGTGAGTTCTAACGAGAGAGTACAGTGTTTTTTCAACTTGTGTGTGTATTCCTCGAGTGCGAAAAATCTGGGCGCGACAAGGGCTAGAAAGGGATAGGAACCCTTAGAATAGTATCTCAAGGGTAGTAGATTTGAAGAATGATGTCAGGATGTGTTGGAATGGTTGATCAAGCCATTAGGGGCAAAATGGTCAATCGGGCCGGAAAGCTGCCGGGATGGACTCCGAATGTCCCGGAAGAAGGCCCAAGGCTTAGAAACATTACCTAGAATGTTTTAGGAGGTTGCCGGTTTGATACCCAGAGTTGGTGTAGTTAGAAAAGGCAACCAACCCACTAGGGGCAAAACGGTCATTTTGTAGTAGGTTTGTCGGAACTGACTCGGAATGAACCAGAAATACATTAAAAGGCTGAGGATACTATTAGAAGCATCCCTGGGGGGGTTACCGGTTTGATACCCAGAGCCGATGTGATTCTCGGGACGCTCGGATGCCTAGGGGCAAAATGGTCATTTTGACCGGACGGTCTCGGAATTGGCTCGAAACCGACTGGAAGGCACCTAGTCATGCCGGATCGTCTTTGGGACAATTCTGGAAGGCTAGACTGATCGTTCTGAGGATTTAGGTACTTTCTCGAGAAATGTGTCAAAAAATGCCCTAGGGGCAGTTTGGTCCTTTTTCACCAGAGTGGGCTAGCAGGCATGAGTGTTGACCTGGGTTTTGAATGTTTCCGTCACTCTGACGGCGGTCCCGTGACATAGGGGTTTATTAACAGTTCCTTATGTCGACCTGTTTATGAGTGTTTTTGCCACTCTAATGGTTCACAATCATTCTAGGGACTGCTTAATCTTGGGAAGCTGCTAGGTGGATTTATCGCCTGAGGAATTAACTTTCTCAAAAGGCGTGTCGAAATGAACATTCTTCATTGGTGGGCTAGCAGGTGCCAAAGGTGGACCGTTCTACCATCTCGGAGACTTGGGGTCTTGTCCCAGTCAATGGGTTTGAAGGGACTTATCGTTCCAAAGATTTTTCTTGAAAAATGTGTCAGACTAGATGGACTTATCTCCTTGAGAGATCAATTTTCTTGAAAGACTTGTCGAATTTGATTTGAACTAAAACTGGACTAGAATTGAATTGGAATTAGATTTGAACTGGAACTGGACTAGAAAGGGGACTTACCGGTTTTAAGAAGACATGCCCACTGGAATTGGACCGGATAATTCCACAAGGGCAATTTGGTCATTTTGCCTCTATTCGGGCCGAACGGGCTGACAAAACGATCGATTGATTGGATTATGTTTAGAAAACTTGTTTGAACTGGAATGTGTCCACATCAACTTGAATACAAGTCTAAACGGACTAGAGACTATCGAGCGGGCAAAAATGGGGTGCTTACAACACTAAGAATTACCGATATTCAACCACAATTTGTGGTCTACATCCTCACTCCAAGATCCCCTTGAAGTTTTCTTTCACTATGCAATCTCCAATTACAAAGTAGGTTCTAATTTACCAAATGCTCAGCTCACTTTTACACAAGAACTTCTTCACAAGTTCTTCCAACTACCAAGTGGTTTTGTCCAAGACCCACTCCAACTTACAAGAGTTTTTCTTCTATAAGAGAACTCTTAAACTCTCACTTACAGGTGTATGAAGATGTACAAACGAAATACAAAACTCTTTATCAAGAGTGGATAGGAAAATAAAAGCTCATTTAATGCCAAAATGAAGACAAAGTTAATATTCAAATTTTCTCCGCTTGATCAGTCAGTGGTTGTTGTTTTTCTAGTATCTCTTATTTATAAATGCAGTTGGAAGCTTGTATATAAACCCCCGTATTGATTTCATCCGTTAGTGGTTGTTGGGGCTCATTTAATGCAAGTCTAGTCCGTTATAACGTTAGAAAAACTAGCTGTTATTTCCTAGGTGTCAACACTTGGTTTCATGTGTCGACAAATCTAGTCTGCATTTTTCAGATGTTGTCCACTGTCTCCATGTGTCGACACTTGATCATTCTGTCTTCAGATTTTTGGCTTCTGTCTTCACGTGTTGTCCTTTTTATTTTCATGTGTCGACACATTACCTAGAAATTTTCATTCACCTTTTCATTGATCAAGTTCAGCTTCAATAATACTATAAGATCTTCAAGGAGTCTTCTCTTTGGGGTAATATGATAAATCAAAGTCTTCAATTCATCAAAGTTATCCTCTATTCAATTTGGATTGAATCTATCATTTAATAATTATCTTTTCTTGGTTTCCAAACTGTTAGAACTTCATTCCATTAATGTTGAGCTCTTCTTCATCATTGTCGAGCTCTCTCTTTCTGCTGCTAATCACTTTTTCATTCATGTAGAGCTTCATATTCATGATGTCTCATTACCGAGCTCTACTTTTTGATACACATCCTCATTTCTTCTTTGTGATCACTTCAATGAGTCTTCTATAAGCTTCATGAAGTCTACTATTAAACATCTTCAATATCTTCAAATACATACCATCTTCATTGACTCTTCATATCCAGGATGAAATTTTCACTTGGATTCTTTGTAGAGACTTTGCAATTAAGATGAATTTTCTTTTCGAACACCTTCAATCTCTTCAAAATCAAGTCATCTTCAATTGATCTTTGCACACTTGATGAAGTCTTCTTTTGAACACCTTCAATCTCTTTAAAATCAAGTCATCTTTAATTGATCTTTGCACACTTGACGAAGTCTTCTTTTGAACACCTTCAATCTCTTCGAATACAAATCATTTGTTTGAAGTTGGAATAGGTGTCATTGCTCTGTTTTGGTGTATTGCATGACTCTTAGAGTGCATTGCTTGATTTGGCTTATTGTGCATCTATTTTGACATATATTAGACTTTAAGTCAAACTTTTAAGTTTAAATTATAATCTTTATTAATTTGCACACTGAGCAAACGCATTAGTAAAATAACATAAGGTTTAGTTATCATCAAAATTGACATGGGGATCAACCTTGAGTCAACAATACCTCTAGAAGTGGGACTCCCTACTGTTAGATTGGCAACTTTTGACACCAGCCTCAATGATCAGACTTTGGCAAAGGACATGGACGTTGTTGAAGAAAGGCATGAGGCTACCCTAATCAAGTTTACTAGGTATTATTAACAGCTGAGCCGATCTTACAACAAAAAGGTACAACTGAGATCCTTTGCTCTTGGATATCTGGTATTAAGAAAGGTATTGGGGGTAACAAAAAATTCAACAGACGGAAAGCTAAGCCCCAACTAGGAAAGTCCCTACAGAATTACGTCTCAAGTTGGCGTGGGGGCATATCGATTGGAAACTGTTAAAGAAAGGCGACAACTACCCCGACCTTGGAACGCAAATAATCTTAGAAAATTCTACCAATAGGCCCTTCTTATCTTCAAATAATGTATCTGCCTATAGTTTGTTCTCAAAAGGATGCAACTTCCTTCAACAAATATGTAATCTTTGCATAAGTCAATGAAATTGGAAGCTACTAAACAAATTTGATGTCACTCCAAGCTACAAAGTACTAAAGAAAGACAAAAAACCAAGTGTAAAAACCTGGTCCTGGATCATGTATGACCAGGTCAGCTAATAAATGCCATAAAAACCAAGTATAAAAACTTGGTCCTGTCTAAGGTGGGTAGGTCGTCCAATGAAGGTCACAAAAAACCAGGTGTAAAAACCTAGTCCTAGATCATTTATGACCAGGTCGGTCAATGAAGGTCATAAAAACCAAGTCTAAATACTTGGTCCTGTCCCAAGTAGACAGGTTGGCCAAATGAAGTCACTTAAAAATCTAGCGTTTAACCTTGGTCTTGCTCAAGTCAAGCAGGTCGACAAAGAGCTTCTTCAAAGTGACAAAGCTAAGTATCTTGACTCAGCCCTAACCAAGTCTAGTGAGCTAAAATTAGCAAAGTTTTTATTTTTCTAAATTTACGAATGGGATAAAGCTAAGAGTATTTACTTCGTCAAAACAAATTCTATTTGCCTAAGTTTGGCAAAGATCTTATTTGCCTGAGTATGACAGTCCATCAAATTATCATCAGAATTTTCCTGCCTAAGTTTAGCAGTTCAACAAACAAGTAACAAATTTTTACCTACCTAAGTTTGTGTCCTTGGCAAATCAGCTTAGAGGTGGCCACAAAATCTGTTCACAAAAGCGAAAACTATCTATCTAAATAAGGATAATACTCATAACATAGAAGGTATACGTTCAAAATTGATTCACAAAATGCGCACAGCTTGCAACTATTCTTACAATTGAACAGAAAAAGAAAAAGCAAAAAGAAGGGCCCTAAAGAAGGTCAGCTGGAGGCAAGTCGTCAGCTAGAGGAAGCTCGGCAGAAGGAAACTCAGCAGTATTGGCTTCATTAACCACATTGGTTTCAGGGGTATCTTTATCCCCCTCACATTTGGTCTCTTCATCAGCCTCATCCTTCGTGTCAAATACATCATCAGCTCGTGCAGGAATCTCTGTCCAGAGGGAGGAAGATTTGTCCAACTTCAACTACCTCAGAGCCACCTTCCTGTCGTCTTGAAATACATTCTCAATGATATGCTTCACCTAGGTCTCGTAATGATCCCCAACGTCTTAAAACCCCTTGTCGTACTTGGCTTCAGCCTCTTTTTTCAATTGTTTCACATCCAGTTGAGCCTCAGCCAGAGACGCCTTTACTACGGCCGCCAACTTCTCAGCTTCAGTCAGTATGGCCCTTAGATCGGCAGCCTCTGCTTTAGCTTTTTGACAGTCTTGTTCCTTCTACTTAAAAGGGGCCTGCGTCTCGACAAGAATGACTTGGTTGTCCTACCAAACCTTCTGGAAACCTCTGGCCTCCCGATCTCTCTGGTGGAATTTTTCCTTCAGCTTAGAGTGGTTTTTTAGAAGGATCCCGTGCCGATTTTATAAGCTACAGAAGCGCTGCATAACCTCTAAGCTGTGAATGGCCCCCTGAAAAAGATAAGTAAAAACAGGCATTAGTAAAGGGTTTTCAAATCAAACAGCCAAAACAAAGAGTTCGGTATAGCAAACTTACTACAAACATCGACTAAACAGCTCCAAGCATCAGATCTCCAATATCGGCGTCGTCCAGCTCCTTGATGTCCTTAGGCGGCACAATAGCCAGGAGGGCCCTAATAGCGGCACTGAGGCAACACAGCTCCGAGTCTTCGACAGTCATAGACCGTTCGCCGATCTTGGGCCGTGCTATGAACTCTTCAGCCAATGGTCCCTCCTTCGCCTTGTCCTTGCTCTTCTCGGCTGCAAAAGGCCTTATCGATTTATCTGGTGTAACAGCAGTCCCTTCAACCTTCGCTTAGGTGGCGACCTTCTCAGTTGTCTTCACCAACTTCCTCTTCTTCACTGCCTTCAGGGCTATTAGTTCCTCGTCTAGATTAACCACCTCGGTGGCAGCAAGAACTTCAGTGGCAGGGGCACAGCAGGCAAAAGAGGAGCATTGGTATCGCCAACTTGAGTAATGGTCTCGACAAAAGATGATGCCACTCCCTTCCTCTTCCTAGAACCTCTCTGTCCTAGTGCCAACCCTAGGTTTCAAACTTTAGGGGGCATGTTAACTCCGAAGGCAAAGACAAGGACAGTAGCAATAGGTGCGGGAGGCAGAGGTGGCAAGAGAGGCGAGTGATCCCCAATGTTGTGCCTAACTCTCTCCACCTTTTGCGCAGCAATCACGTCGACAGATACCCCATTCATCGCAGTGAAGGACTGGTACTGAATTGGGTAGCCTAGTAGTACGTGTACAGCTCGGCCTATCCCTTGCAATTCTCCCTCGCCTTTATATGCCAGACTCGATCTAAGGAAGCAAGATTGACACCGAGTTGTTCAGTCTCTTTGTCCCTGGGTCTGAAGCTAGCTGGGAAACACGAAAGCACAGAGTCAAGTGATGAATCAAGGAAAAATCAAACAAAAACAAAAAAAAAAAGAAAAAGAAAAAAAGCGCATCAAATAGCAAAGGAAGTGGTAGACCTATCCTCTTTGGTGTTCTGGGGTATCTCCATTCTGGCGCTAGTTCTACAAGAATGTCATCAAATTCTCATGGCCCCCTTATTCTCACTATGGCATCGTTAATCCCCTTTCCCAAACTAGAAAGGAACTGGACTAGCTCCCTTGACCCATGCCTGTCCCTAAAATAGTACTTGTATCTTTCCATTTTACCGCCATCACACACCTCCATGGCGACATAACAATAGTTGAACTCGTGAAGACCTAGGTTTAGGCCCAGCCTGTGGTTCAACTCAATCACCCCCATCACTATTCTGTAACCATTCGGCAGCAGTTGGATTGTGGCGATTTCGTAGTGGTTAAGGATTTGGGTCAAGAAGGGATGGATAAGAAACCTAAGGCTACCCTCCACTATTGCGACGAGGGGAATCGAAGTCCCCTCTTCGATCACCCTCTAGCCATCATCCTTCGACCCTACCAAGCCAATATCTACCCCCTCTGGGAAATTAAACCTTTGTTTGAAGGCGGTGATGGCATCGGAGTGGCTAAGCATTCCCCTAAGTCTGGTGCCCATCGAAACTAAAGGATTCTAGGATTCAACCGAGAAAAATAAAGAAGGAATACAAAGAAAGGGAGGACTTACAGAATGTCAGTCTTCTTGAAAGAGACGGATGCAAGGCGTAAGGGAGTTCTGCGTTCAAACAATGGCTACAACTCTATGGTCTGCAAAAAGAGCATCAATACGGCGGCAACAGGTTTGGGGCAGCTCAATGGTCACGTCCTATTAAAAACTGCCTGACAGTTGACATCACCGAACTATCGAGATATATTAGCACAAGACCCCTACAATTGGGGCGCTCGGGATAGGAGCAATTGTAGGTCAAATAAATATGGGCCCAACCCAGTTGATAAGCCTAAAAGGATTAACACTGCCGAACTGGGGCCTGGAGCAGCCCACAGACAATTATTACAACACAGGCCCAAGTCATTCTATCAGCCCAAGCTAAAACCCTCTTAGCCCAACTTATGGATATAATCATGCAGAGAGTCAAAGCATTTAATAGAGAACAGACTCGCATTTAATGCGGAGGAGGTGTTACACACAACGACGACGCTCACGTCCGGTCAGTCGAGCACGAGCATGACAATAAAGGTGAAATTACGTCCGATCAGCAACCTTTAGCCCATAAACCTATACAGTGAGTCATGATTATCAGAGTAGGTTTAACAGAAAGCGCTACACTATAAATATCAAAGCTTCAAAAAGCGGCGTATGAACAATCCAATTAAGCCATACACACTCATTATTTTTACTTCATTCCTGGTTAAGATTGCTAATTTGACCGTCGGAGTGTGATTAGCCCAAAGAGGCTCGACCCATTCTAACTCCTTTGTCTTTTTACAGCAGGTTGGAAACTCATTGATATTGGTTTGAGTAATCGGCTAGGCCTTCCCAAAAATCTCACCTACAGTACTAATTTCGACTTGGTTTGGCTTCTGGTCGGTTGGGTTCGAGTTTGACTCAGTGAATTTCAATATAAGTGGTGGGTTGAGTCGACCGGGTTGCTTAAGGTAGTGACCCACTAATCGAATTGCCAAATTTGGGTTCACAAATCTTGGAACCGATTTCAACTCGGTTTAGGTTCGAGTCGGGCGGGTTGATGGGTCAACTGGATTTTTGAACACCCCTAACCACTATGGCTCGTTGCCACCACCCACCACTGTCGCATCCATTGCCACAATTCCTCGATAATATTTAATAAAAAATATATAATAATTCAATTATTCTATATATTATATAATATCAAATTGTCAAATTATAATTAAAGTTTAATTCCATTGTAGCATTGTTAATTAGTCTTACAAAACAATAAAATGAGAATGATCAATCTATTCCCATCATACAAACAAACAAGATAATGAGAATGACCATTGCCTTTCATTCTATTCTCATTCTCATCTAATTGTATTTTATTTTCTTGTATTGACATAGCGTTAAGGTGGGCAAGAGAGATTTGAGTTTTCCTTTCTCCATACGAAGTTCTTGAAAGTAAAAGATAGACTCTCCACTATCTTGCTCAAGGACTGCAAGTTTACAATACCTTCATTCTGGTTCTGATCAGGAGCCAGTCTGTCATCCATGGGCCCTCAAGTCGAGCGCCATGTTGTTGGATGAGAAATTGGTTGCCAAATTTTCTGGTCTGAAGGTGTTCAAGTCTGATCCTAACAACGTTACACGAACTAGTCTAACTTCATTAGTAATTAAGAGTATTTACGGATATAAGGATCCGGAGTACTTACAGAGTGGAGTGGAGACCTAACGACCAAATCCGACGTCTACTCGTTCCTTGTAGTGTTGCTGGAAGTACTTTGTGCTAGGGATCCGCGGGCTCTTCATCAAAAGAGAATCATTGAACAGATCATTGATCCATATCTTACGGGGAAAATAGCACCTAAATATTTGAGGGAATTTGTCAGGATTGCAGAGAGGTGCATGCTTTATCTGGGAGTTGAGCGCCCGTCGATGGATGATGTGGTGCAGAGCCTGCAGCTTGCATTGCACCTGCAGGAGACAAAAGGCGGGGATCATATCAAGTTTGGTGAGGCTGGCGCCGATGCTTATAAGAAGTTTTTGTAACTTGATGAGGAAGGATAACAAATTCTGTATAAAAATCATGTTTGGATAATGTTTCTTAATAAAACAGAGTGGCTATTCTTGTCACTGAAAAACCATCAGAGAAGTTGTCACTTTTGTTCTTCCTTAAATTGGCTTGTTACAAAGATCATGTATGTTGCTCAAATTCATTCCTGCGCGTTTGGTGTCTAAAGCACTGTGCCCCCCTTTTCAACCCATGTATTATTGAATTTGTGCATCTGCTGCAATAAATAGTGTTGGTTTCTAGCTTGGGAGGAAAGGAAACAAAAAAAATTCAAAGCAGGAAATTTCAAATCATTTTCCCTACAATTTTCCTGCCATCTCGTTTTCCTTCCTTTCTCTTTCCCTTCCTCAAGTTCCAAACTGGCTGTAATCAATTCTCATTCCTTTATACTCCATCCTCCATCACCTTAGTTTAGCGGTTTATGTAATTTGCTCACTCCCTATTCCCCTTGTTGATAACATTGCTCGCGACTGTGGTTCCACTGGCAATTCAACTGCTGTAGATGGCTGGGGAAATATTGAGATATTGGCTCAAAATTTGCTTAGTCACAACAGCCGAATGGCGAGTGGAACCACAGTTGAAGCAGGGGCCATTTCGAGCCACTCGAAATTCATATTTGCCATTGTTGGCCTGGTTAAGAACTTGAAGCCGGGACCATTTCGACCTTGGAATATCCTGTGGACGGCTAAAAAAAATTACAAATCATGGTGTGTTTTGTTTTATTGTGAACCTTCTAGTTTGGCTGTTACTCAAAAATTCACATGGTATACTAGTTTTTTGTTTTTGATTTTCTTTTTATGAGACTATGAACAAGAGAGAGGATTAATTGATTGTCCAGTACTTTTTAAGATAAATTTGATAGGCCAATACATTTGTGGTTCAGTGGCATCGGTCTAGAACAAGTCGAGTGCTCTCAACCTAGGGGATAATTGTTCCACGTGCATGTTGGTCCACCAATCAATCATGAATGCTAAAATCACGATGAAAGATACATCATGTGAGCCATTCAACCATGAATACTAAAAGATTAATACTATATATAATTACATTTCTCAATTCTTTTTTTCACTCTTAGATAGGGTTATAAACGAGCCGACCTGAGCTGAGTAATGGGTTGTTCAAGCTTAGTTTAAAAATTTTAACGAGCTTAAAAATATATTTAAGCTTGACTTTTTTAACTTTTGAACCGACCTCAATTGAATTTTTGTCAAGTCAATCACAAGCTGAGCACTTTCGAACCGAACTCAAATGAGTTTTTGTCGAGCCAATCACAAATCGAGTTCGAGTAGTTTGAATTTTTTAATGTATACAAGTTTATCAAGTCAAGTTCGAGCAGAGTTTAAAAAGTTAATGAGCTTTAAAATACATTCAGGCTTGATTTGTTATATAACAAGCTGAGCTCGTACAAGTTTTTAGCAAACCAAACACAAGTTGAGCTCAAGCAGCTTAATTCGTTTTATAACTCTACTCCTAAATATAAAAATGTAAGACTCACGTTAATAAATTTATGTTGATCCGTTCATTTGTATTTAGTGAATAAGAAAATTATTAAAAAATAAAATTACATATAACATTATTCATACTACTATAATAGAAGTCGCGCCATGAGTCATATAAAATAATTTTTCCTAAAAAAAGCGTAACCCTTAAGAAACCTATTATTGTTTACTTTTGGGTTGACCGACCAAGTCTGTAGCTCCAAGTCTTGACAGAAACAACCTGCAAGGTTCGGTGACTTCGGACTTGTATTTTAATGCTACATGCCTAACGCGTACAAGAAACACAGTTTTATCACGAAGATGACCTTATTTTGAAGGATTGAAGGCTTGCTCAGGGTGTAACATATTAGAAAAACAATCTCTCATTTTAGTTGATTCAAGCTCTCCACTTTACTAGTATATTTAGGAAACAAAGAGTACTAAGACATGCCCCGCATCATCTTGTTTCATTATAACGTGACAGAGAGGAATCTATCGACTAGACTGATGGAAATGTAAACAAATATGAAATTTCCACCTTGGATTTTCTTTCGATCATGTATCTGACAAGAGAAATGCTAAACCCATCAAAAGGTCACCGGCTTCTTTTACCAGCTGACATGGTACTCCACATAGTTGGTACATATCAGCTAAATCTTTAATTTTTTTTTGAGATTACGGAATAAAATGGAAAAGTAAAAGAAGAGAAGAATAAAATAACAAAAAGAAAATAAAGAAAAAAGAAAGAAAGAATAAAAGAGGAACATAGCAAAAAACTCTTAGATTTTATTTTTGATACATCCAAAATAACTCTGCGGTGACTGTTTTGCCACTCATTGATTTTCAAAAATATTTTTTATTCCCATTACTTCTCTAGATGAACCCTTTAGGACGGTGAATGAATTAAATTATCTCAATTCTCTATTACAAGAACAATCATCTGTTGAGATTCACTGATTACTACTGCAACTTCCCTACCTCTTCCATCTCGATCCGTTCATCTTTCTGTCTGATGTATATACCTATCTCTGACTTTTTGTATGTGTACTTGTATATAATATATGTATCACTATGTATGTATATATCTGTGCTTTATTCTTTAGTTCCACAACAGAGAGTTTCAAACTGAGGATTCCAACAGCTCAATTTTACACCCGCAAAGAAGCGCAGGAGGAAGAGTACAGAAACTTAGCCAAAAAAAAGCCCAGTACCAGCGGTGGAAGATAAATACGAATATTTTTATATTTATCCATTTCAGAAGTTTCCTTACAATTTCCAAATGTTTACTTAGTCAAAATCCAGACGGATGCCACGTCAGCCCACCAACTCAGCCGGTAGGAAATTACGGCGAATAAATTCGTACTCTGTAGCACGGCTCATCTGACTATTAGGCCAATGTCACAATCGATATAAAATTTTAGAAGTAGAAAATTATCTGAAAATTAACATGGGGTCACCGTCACCTACATCATATACAGCGTCTTCTTAGGGACAATCTATAGAAGTTTCATAGAAGCTTACAAGGAAATTTTTCTTGCCAATAGAATTTCTATTGATGCTATATAATCATGAGACGTAGCCACGTGACAGGAGTGCGAAGAGGTCAACATTACATAATTAAATTGATGGAAAGCATCGAAAGAATCACTACAAGGAAAGAGAACATTTGCGACGGAGTATTTGCGACGGCTGCCTTTGCCGTCGCAAATACTCTATTATTTGCGACGGCAATATTCCTGACACAAAAAATACTATTTGCGACAGTATTATTGGCGACGGCAATCTTGCCGCCGTAAAAAAAGGTATAAAACGATGTCGTTTGATCTAGTTAAATCCGACACCTTTTATGCGACGATGTATTTGCGACGGCACCACCCCATCGCAAATAATATTTAATGAAACGACATAGTTTCATTCTCAAAATGATTTTTCCCTTTTTTTTCTTCACTTTCCCTCAACCCAGCCCTAAAATCAACTTAGCCAAAAAAAAAAAAAAAAAAAGCCCCTAGCAGTCGATGATTCCCTCTTCTTCCCTCTTCTTCCGTCTTCCCTCTTCCCTCTGTAAAATTACCAACGTCAGCAAAGGCTCTGCTCCGTCTCTCCATTGTAGGCTATTGACCATCACAGCCACCTCTCAAGCCGATGACCACTGCCCCTTCCAACACGGACTTCCGCAACGACTCACTACCAGCCACCATAGCCTATCTTTCTGCACTCCTCTCTACAGATTGAAACCAAGCTATCTTTGCCTTTGGTAAAGCCGACCAGCACAAGAACCTCGCTAGCAATCGTCATTACCTCCACTCACAGCCGTCCACCACCATAGCCTGCAAGGTTAGGGTTTTCAATTTTTTTCTTAAAATTTTCTTTCGTTTTGCTTTTTCTTCATATTTTCTTTTTTGCAAATCGTTTTGGATAGCATAATATGCCTTTGATTTCATTGTCTAAGTCTTTGAACAAATTCAGGAATTGAATTTGAGTGAGGGAGGGGGAGGGGCTGCTGCAAGGCAGAGGATGTTGGGAGTGAGCAAAATGGGGTTAAGGTAGGTCTCATGCTTTTCTTGTTCTTTTATGTCT
This sequence comes from Euryodendron excelsum, assembly GCA_033060915.1. Taxonomy (NCBI): domain Eukaryota; kingdom Viridiplantae; phylum Streptophyta; class Magnoliopsida; order Ericales; family Pentaphylacaceae; genus Euryodendron; species Euryodendron excelsum. Next base: position 42,539,586 of record CM065385.1, on the reverse strand, counting down.
TTGTTTGGTGTTGCAGTTTGCTGGCTTAAAAGTAAATTTTTTTTTTCCCTGGATGATTAAAATTGTAGACCAGAACCTGAATGGCCAATCAATGGAAGAATTGAACTAGAAAACCTCCATGTCTAATATAACCTCGCTTTCTTGAGAGTTGTCAAAGGAATCACTTTCACCTTCCATGGAAATGAGAAAATTGGTGTTGTGGGCAGAACTGGAAGTGAAAGTCTATTATAGTTCAAGCTCTCTTTAGAGTTGTGGAGCCCTAAAGAGAACGGATTTTGGGAGGTAAGAATAAAATAAATCATTTTCCTGAAGATAAATAAGCACATGAAACTTAACTTCCTCTCAAACAACTGTGCATGTTAGGTTTTGGACAAATGTCATCTTGCAGAAAGAGGAGGAAAACATTGATCTTGGATGAGGCCATGATATCGGTGGACACATCAACAAAAAATGCGATTCAAAGGAGGATCATAGAAGAAACAAGCAGGTGCACAGTCATAACAGTGGCCCATTTCATGTAAGAATATTTTGATTAGACTTCTTTGACATTTCAATCATGAATTGTAGTTTTGCTTTGCTTTTGTCTCTGACATTTGCCTTCATTGCATTTAAAGGGTAATCTATCAGTTGAATGAAATTGGCAAAGTTTATCATGAGGTAGCAAAGAAGGCAAGTTGGTTTTCCCTAAAGTTATTGGGCTCCTTAATGCGTTCCTTTATAATATTTTGGAGTCTGTTTTTTACTTTCCTATAATCACATTGTTGGCCTATATTTGGTTTGTTTATATTAGTCATGCTATGAAATATTTCAGTTTCTATATGTGCCTTAGGCTCCTTAGTTACTAAATTATATGAAATCTAAAATATTTGGGTAATCTTGTCGTTGGTCTTGTGCTATACGCCGAGTGTCTTATTGGTATTTGGTTGTGGATGTTGTGGTTATTTTAAGTCTTCTTGATGAACGTTACTTTTAGTTTCTTGGTACCACATAGATTCTCATGCTTTATCAGAATAGCATTTAGATACACAGAAGGAAAAAAAAGTGCATACCAAATTCAGATTGTTGGCATGTCTCCAGAAATAAAAAGTTTATAATGTTTGGTTAAAAACCACCAGAAATGGCATCTTGGGTAAGACCACCTCATTTTTTCCCCTTTTTTTGTTTGGGATGGTGGGGGTGGTGTTGTATGTGGGCAAATTTTTTAGACCATGGAACATCAGATTAATTCTTAGTTTGAAGATGTATTAATGATTAGTTCAAGCATATGTCAATAAGTGCTTCTATGCAACCAAGAAGATATATGAAGATGTATTGATGATTTATTTTATTCTTTATTACATTTCAGCATGCATTTTTTTTTCTCTCTTTAGTTCTTTTTCTGTTTCTTTTTATTTGTCTATCTATTTATTTGGGCTTGGGTGTGCATTTTCAAAGACTTGATATCCACAAATATTTGCCACATTCACACGCAAGATAAATTATGTCTCAAGGGCTTGCCCAAAACAGAGCTTATTCCACACATGAAGAATTTTCCAAATCCCCTTCCCTATGGCATGTTTGGTTAGTCAAATTCACTGACAAAAAATGTTTCAAATTGTGACAAGTCATGGCATTGGTTCAATAAGAAAACCAAACTTGAACTACTGAACCAACTTGAGCAAAAGAATCTTCTTCATGCTCCCACTCTATTCTGCAGGTATTTAAAAAACAAAACATCAACTCTCTCCTACTGAAAACCGTTGTCTCCTATACTGGAAACACTTTTCTTTGGAGAACAAACAACATCAACAAATGACTCAAGCCTTCCTCCATTTACGTTATCCAACAATGGTAATAGAACAAATTATTGATCTTCCTATCCTCTCTGTTTAAATTGCCTCAAAACAGATTTTATATGTTTCATAATAGAGGCAAACATTCAGAGTTCTTGGTTTCTAATATTTCAGAAAATATTTCAACCTAGATTCTTCTTGGCGAATTGTGTATGCAAAGCCAAGGGTTCCTTAAAGTCTAGCATTCAATATAGTTTAACTTCCCTTGTGATTTGGCTCTGATTTTAGTCTATTCTTTTCTCTCTTGCAATAATGGATAAGTTGAAATTGGTGCACGGATTTTTTTACCCAACTACCAGTTTAGGCACTTTCGTAGGCAACCTACAAATTTTGGTTCCACTGCTTTCCATTTTTTTAATTAAAAATTGAAAATAAATTATGCTTATTAGATGTTCGAAGAAATACCTTCTCATTTGAAATAATAGTTTTTCCTTTTTTGGAGAAGATAATTTAAAATAGCAGTTGATTTGGAAGAAATGTGTTCCAATATTGTTTCACTTTTGTTGCACTGCATCCCACCAACTCATAATGTAGTTTTGTAAAATACTATTGAATTGACAAAATATTATAACTAATGCACTCAAGGACATAATGATGATCTTTTGGACCTATGTAATCAAACAGAGCACAAAGTTTAACTATTGGGGGACCATGGTAGCCATTCACTTGCAGATACTCATAGGTATATTTATTGCTTGTAGCTTGTAGCTTGTATAAATATATCTTCTTGTCAAACGGATACTGATAGTTACTTCCTAATATATTTGGTTTAGATGTTGTTATTATACTTCTTCCCTTAACCAATATTCATGGAAGAGACCCTATGTGCTTTGGTGGTTATTGTTCTTGTTGTTTCTAACTGTTTTATAGTGTTTTTGTTATTAAGCAATATGTGTTCTAGGCAATTTGGTAGGATGAAAAGAACTGAAATAAGTCTATGTTCTTATATAAAAGGCTATGGAAGGCAGTAACAAGGTATGGGGCATCTTAAAAGAATTGTGCAAATTGACAAATAGAACTAATTGCATACTATTAAGTGTATTACAATTTGATTTGTTAAGCTGGATGTTTTTGCAGGTTCGATATATGCTCTAAAAATGAGCTCTTTGTCATGCATATGTCAATAATTCTATTTCATCAAACGAGGTAAATTATTTTTAGTTCATTAATTTTCATAGCAAGCTGTATATCTTTTCATTTCACCCCAATGTTCTCATTCAGTCAGAATTTCATGTGAATTAAGCTGTATAAAAAATTTTCCTGTTAAAGAGTCTACAAGAAAATTTCCCTGTTATAAAAAAGAAAAACAAAAGAGTCTACAAGAAAATTAGTTTATACGGTCAAAAAGATTAATTTTTAGTCTCACACTCTCAAAACATTCTTTTCTGAGCCGTTTGGGTACTAAAATGCCGTGTGGGAATTTAGGCATGAGTGACGTGTGGGAATAAACGGCATGGTCGCTAGACTCTGGGAGTGAGAGTTGTCATGTTTTCACTTTTTATATGAAAAACAATGTCTTCCGTGCCTTTTGAATACTAGAATCCCAAATATTTCTTTCAGTAAGTCTATTTATTTATATGCATATTTATTCATTATCTCTAATATGTTCATTATTTTATCTAATATTTTTTTTTTCCAGGTTATTCGTAAAGAATAGATCGATCTATGGTGTTGATATGTCAGCATATTTTGCGATTGACTTAAAACTCCCTCTTGATCTATGGATTATAGATTTGTAATGTTATTTTGCGAGGCATTATATATATTTTTTTATTTTATGAATTTTAATGCGAGACAATGTTTGAAATGTGTTAGTTTACTTTGTTACGCATATTTATAAATATTTGGATTTGAATGAATGTTTTAATTTTGTCATTCGTATAATGTTAATTGTACATTTTATCAGGTGGAAAAAAGCTACAAAAGTATTCACTAATTTAATATAGAATTTTTGTTTTGGAAAAAGTATTAGCGACGGTTACTAACCGTCGGTAAAAGTGCCTTGTGTCTACGTAAATGCTACAAATGTGTTGGCCTTTTGCGATGGTTCTATGTTGTCGCTAAAGCTATCAATTGGGATGGGTTCAAGCTGTCGCTAATGATGGTATTAAATGATTATTTGCGACGGCGCTAATCTGTCGCTAATAGTTTATTAGTGTCGGCCATGCAGCGGTCGCAAATACTATTACATTAGCGACTAGTATTTGGGACGGAAATATGCCGTCGCAAAAGGTGACCCATGCCGTAGCTTGGCCGTCGCAAATATTATTTGCAACGCCCGTAAATTTGTCGCCGGAAATGCCGTCGCAAGGCCGACGCTATTGAGTATTTGCGACGGCAAAATAAGTTTTTGCGACGGCGTGCAGCCGTCGCAAATACTACAATTTTTAGTAGTGCATGAAATTGATGGAAGTTTTATTTATTAGAATCATCTTCTATGGCGATGTTATAATAATAATAATAATATATTTATATATAAATTATGTTTGTCCTTATATTTTATCTCTTTTTTACGTGACACTCTAAATATTTTAATACTTTTAAAATGTAATGTCACAAGAGTAATTAGTTATATAACTATTAATTTGTTTTGTTATTCAACTCACTCTATTAGTATTGTAATTCAATGTAGTTTTCTATTTAAGTATAAAGTTTTATCCAATTAAGTCTATACAAAATATCTCATGAAATATAATAAATATATAATACTATCCAATCAAGTCTCAATTCGTATTATAATTCAATAAGATTTTTATTTTAAATACAAAGTCCTATATATAAGTTTTTACTCTTTATCTTATGAAATATAATACGTAATATGATTTCAGGAATAGAATCTTATCTAATTAAATTTCTATAGATTATTACAATTCATACTATAGTCCAATAAAATTTTCTACTTGAATACAAAGTCCTATCTACTTAAGTTTCTACACATTATCTTATGAAATATAATATGTAATATGATTTTAGATATAATATTCTATCTAATTAAATCTCTACAAATTATAACATTGCAATACAATACGTAAAATGTTCGTAGTATTTTTTCAAATTTTAAATTTTTTTAAAGTAAATAAATAGTATTGAATATGATGCATATAGAAAAATTTATATATTACAAAAAAGGACTACAAAATACAAGCTCCAATACATGGCTCAAGTACTAATGCATTTCTAGAGAAGGTCTTAGGATACGTTTAGTACAAGAATATAATAATTATTTTCATTTCCTTATCTGGTGTTACTATTTAAAGTGGAAATGACTATTCTTTCTTTCAATAGTGAGAATGGTCATTATATTTTCTCACGGAATGAGAACATAAAAATAAAACTTAATAACATTTTTGTTGTCAAGTTTCTTTAAAAAAACAAAAAAATCCTGTTTGGTAACTATTTTTAAAATTTTTTATTTTAAAACTTTGAAAACAAATTTAGAAAAGTTGAAAAAATAGAAAAAAAATACTTGCATTTTTTGTGTTTACTTTTAAAACAAATCTTCCTCCTCAGCCGCCCACCACCACCACCCCCCACCACTACCTGCCTCCACTATCATCGCCACTAAGGGTGTTCACGAGTTGGAATGGATAGTGACCTACCAACTGAACCACCAAGCCAGAGTTCAAAAACAATAGAGTTGATTTCGACTTGGTTTGGGTTTGGATTTGTTCGGGTTGGATTCGGTTTTAGTTCGGATCGGGTTTGACCCGATGAATTTCAATGAGAGTGGGGTTGGATCGGTCAGATTGCTTAAGGTAGTGACCCACTAACTAAACTTGGGTTTACAAACTTTGGAACGAATTTTGACTTGGTTCGGTTTTGAGTCGTTCAGGTTGGCAGGTTGGGCGATTTTTGAACACCCCTAACCACCACGGCTTGTTGCCGCCACCCACCACCACCTATTGCAGCTGCTCCCACCGCCTCCCACCATTGTCGCCTCCACTGCCACAATTCCTCAATAATATTTGATAAATAATATATAATAATTCTATTATTCTATATATTATATAGTATCGATTTGTCAAATTATATATTAAAAATCAATTCCATTGTAGCATTATTAATTAGTCCTACGAAACAATAAAATGAGAATGATTGATCTATTCCCACTAGACAAATAAACAAGAAAATGAAAATAACTATTTTATTACATTCCATTTCATCTCATACTCATACAATTATATTTTATCCCCTGTACTAACATAGCCTTAAGAGGTGCAAGAGAGATTTGAGTTCTCCTTTCTCCATGCCAAGTTCTTGAAAGTAAAAGAAAGACTCTCCACTATGTTGTTCAAGGACTGCAAGTTTACAATACCTTCATTCTAGTTCTGATCAGGAGCCAGTCTGTCATCATGGGGCCCTCAAGTCGAGCACCATTTTGTTGGATGAGAAATGGGTTGCCAAATTTTCAGGTCTGAAGGTGTTCAAGTCTGATCCTAACAATAACGTAACACGAACTAGTCTAACTTCATTAGTTATTAAGAGTATTTACGTATATATGGATCCTGACTACTTACTGAGTGGAGATCTAACGACCAAATCCGACGTCTACTCGTTCGGTGTAGTGTTGCTGGATGTACTTTGTGCTGGGGAACCGCAGGCTCTTCATCTACGCAGGGAACAGTGGAATCTAGTGCACTGGTTTAAAAGTTGCATTCAAAAGAGAATCATTGATCCATATCTTATGGGGAAAATAGCACCTAAATATTTGAGGGAATTTGTCAGGATTGTAGAGAGGTGCTTGCTTTATCTGGCAGTTGAGCGCCCGTCGATGGATAATGTGGTGCAGAGCCTGCAGCTTGCATTGCAGCTGCAGGAGACAGCAGGCGGGGATCATATCAAGTTTGGTGAGCCTGGCGCAGATGCTTATAAGAAGGTTTTGTAACTTGATTGAGGAAGGATAGCAAATTCTGTATAAAGAGTATGGTTGTATAATTTGTCTTAATAAAATAGAGTGGCTATTCTTGTCACTGAAAAACCATCAGAGAAGTTGTCACTTTTGTTCTTCCTTTGTTTTTTGTTTTTATGTGAAATTGGCTTGTTACAAAGATAATGCATGTTGCTCGAATTCATTCCTGCGCGTTTGGTGTCTAAAGCACTGTGCCCCCCTTTTCAACCCATGTATTATTACATTTGTGCCTCTGCTGCAATAAATACTGTTTGGTTTCTAGCTTGGGAAGAAAGGAAAAGAAAATTCAAAGCAGGAAATTTCAAATCATTTTCCCTACAATTTTTCTGCACTTCGTTTCCTTCCTTTCCCTTCCTCAAGCTCCAAACTGGCTGTAATCAATTCTCATTCCTTTATAGTCCATCCTCCATCAACTTATTTTAGCAGTTTCTGGTAACTTTGATCACTCCCTATTCCTCCTGTTGATGACATTGGTCGCAACTGTGGTTCCACCCGCTATTCAACTGCTATAGATAGCCGGGGAAATATTAGAGATATTGGCTCAAAATTAGCTTAGTCACAGCAGCCGAATGGCGAGTGGAACCACAGTTGAAGCAGGGACCATTTCGACCTTGGAATATCCTTTGGACAGCTAAAAAAAATTAAAAATCATGGTTTGTTTCGTCTTATTGTGAACCTTCTAGTTTGGGTGTTACTCAAAAATTCAAATGGTATACTAATTTTTTGTTTTTGATTTTATTTTTAGGAGACTATGAACAAGAGAGAGGATTTGTTGATTGTCCTGTACTTATATTTAAGATAAATCTGATAGGCCAATACCTTTGTGTTCAGTGGCATCGGTCTAGAACAAGAGATTCAGTGCTATCGACCAACGGATAATCGTTCCACGTGCATGTTGGTCCACAACCATGAATGCTAAAATCATATACCGTGTGAGTCAATCAACCATGAATATTAAAAGAGTAATGTTACGTATAATCATATTTTTTAATTTATTTTTTTACTCTTAGATAGGGCTGGTAAACGAGCCGACTTGAGTTGAGTAATGTGTTGTTTAAGTTTCGCTTTAAAACTTTAACGAGTTTAAAAATGTGTTCAAGTTTGATCTTTTTAACTTTTGAACCAAATTCAAAGGAATTTTTATCAAGCCATTCACGAGCTGAGCTCGAGTAACTTGAATTTTTAATGTATATAAACTTATCAAGCCAAATTCAAGCAGAATTCAAAAAGTTAATGAGTTATAAAATGTGTTCAACCCTTGTTTACTTATATAACAAGCGAATAAACATTTAGCAAACCAAACACAAGCTAAGATCGAGCAGCTTAATTTGTTTTATAACCCTATACTCTTGGACACAAGAATGTAGGACTCACGTTAATAAATTTATGTTAGCCGTGTTCACTTGTATCTAATGAATGAAAAAAATAATTAAAAAATAAGATCACATATAACATTTTCTATACTATTATGGTAGAAGTTACACTATGTGAGCGTCATATGAAATCATAAGTATTAAAATTATGATTGAAATCACGTCACGAGTCATATAGAATTTTTAAAAAATGAGTAACTTTTACGCTCCGTTTGTAGAAAAAGAAAAATGTAAAAGAAAAGATAACAAAATAAAAAAATATTTTTATTCTTTTTTTTCTTTGTTTTTCTTTATTTTTTCATTAAAAAATTCGGAATTCAACAAACCTATTATTGTTTACTTTTGGGTTGACTGACCAAGGCTGTTGCTCCAAGTCTTGACAGAAATAACCCTGCGAGGTTTGGTTGACTTCGGACTTCTATTTTAACGCTACATGCCTTATGGTTGAGCCACTCGCTATTAACGCGTACAAGAAACACAAAGTTTTATCACGAAGATGACCTTATTTTCAAGGATTGAAGGCTTGGACACTGTGTAACATATTAGAAAAACACCCTCTCATTTTAGCTGATTCAAGCTCTCCACTTTACTAGTATATTTAGAAAACGAAGAGTACTAAGACATGCCCCGCATCATCTTGTTTCATTATAAGATCACAGAGAGGAATCTATCGACTTAGATTGATGGAAATGTAAACAAATATGAAATTTCGACCTTGGATTTTCTTTCGATCATGTATCTGACAATTAGGCCAATGTCACAATAGATATAAAAGTTTAAAAGTAGGAAATTATCTGGATATTAACATGGGGTCACCGTCACCCACATCATATATAGGGTCTTTTTAGGGAGTATAGAAGTTTCATAGAAGCTTACAAGAAAAATTTTCTTGCATTTTTGTGAGACAGAATTTCTCTTGACGCTATATAATCATGAAACGCAGCCACCTAACAGATAGAGTGCGAAGAGGTCAATATTACATAATTAAATTGATGGAATTTTTTATTATTAGAATCATCTTCTATGTCGACATCATAATAATAATAAATAAATAAATAAAAACTAATAATTGGCATTGGAAGGCTCATCTTGCCTTAGTTTGGTGGTTGTTTTGTTCTGTGATTTCCTTTCCTTTGTACTTGTAGCTATTTTTCGCTGGTTCTCTCCCACCAAAAATTAAAATTGATGCATATTTGGGACACTAATCCGATGAACTCTTACAATCATGTTTTTTTCTTGAGCAGCCTGTTGCAATCTATCTGGTTTGTACGGTAAGATAACTGAGAACTGTAACGGAGAAAATAAATGAAAAGAAAATTCAGTCATGCTTTATTGTACGCGTAGAAAAAACATTCGTTAGAATTTTCGGTACCACTATAGGCATATGTAGGGGGATATCTCTTCTGGGTCGTTCACATTTGAGTCGATTGACCAAATCGATAGAGCTAAGTCTTGATGCAGACAAGCAGCCAGTGCTCTGTCTTCTGATCAGGTAGTTTATAAAACTAATCTCTTTTCTTCTCTCTCTAGCCAATTTACAAAACTTTTCGTCGCCCCATGTTTGGGCCACTTGCTCTTAATTACGCGTTTTTAGAAGAATCCCTCCAGTCTGGCACTTCAATATATAAATCTGCAGACACTAATTGTGAAGCACCTTAATTGCTTGCCAAAATATCTCACTCATTTTCTGGAGCACCAGAGCAATGCATCTTATAACAAGTGTTTTCTTCTTCTTCCTCCTCCTCCTCCTCCATCATCTTATTCTCATCAGTGCTGCCGGTAGCTCACCCACTTCTTATCACCACCCCGTAGATGACAATATCGCAGTCAACTGCGGCTCATCCGGGAACTCAATTGCGTCAGATGGCCGTGAGTGGATAGGAGATACTGAGCTACAATCTACTACTGCCCTTTCACCACAACCGAATGGAAAATCAATAAGCACAAAACAAGTTCCTCCCCATTCGCTTTCTGCCGATTATATTATTCCCTACACGACCGCTCGCATCTCTTGGTCTCAATTTGCTTACACGTTCCAAGTCAGTCCAGGCCAAAAGTTCGTCCGCCTGCACTTCTATCCAGCTTCATACCCTGGTTTTGAAAGTTCTAAGGCCTTTTTTAGTGTAAAAGCTGGAGTTTACACCCTTCTCAGCAACTTCAGTGCTTCCCTTACTGCTGATGCGTTGGGCCTGAAATCTTTTGCTAAAGAGTTCTGCGTGAATGTTGAAGAAAATCAAGCACTTAGCATAACATTCTCTCCCTTGGCAAGTAGCAGCAATTCAGATCATGACATACATGCTTTTGTCAACGGGATAGAGATCATCTCCATGCCAACTGGTCTTTATTACACTCCTGATGGCGATTCAGGTGCTCGTGTTGTTGGTCAAAAGCACGGCCGGTTCCACATTGACAACAGCACTGCCCTTGAGTTGGTTCAGCGCTTGAATGTTGGGGGGAGCTCCATTTTATCGGTAGAAGATTGGCCCATGTTTCGACGGTGGTCTGGGGATTCCAATTACTTGTCAGAATCGGGTGTTTTACCAGTTACTACATCCATTCCGATCAAGTACACCACCATCCCAACATTAACAGCACCACAGAAAATATACCAAACAGCTTGGTCAATGGATCCGAACAAGCAGACAAATAAGATGTGCAATCTTACGTGGAAATTACCGGTGGATTTGGGATTCAGGTACCTGGTTAGGCTCCATTTTTGTGAGCTTGATTACGGGATAAAAGAGAGTGGTCAAAGGGAGTTTGGTATCTTGATAAATAATAAGATTGCTGAGGCTTGTGCAGACCTGATCAAATGGAGTGGTGGAAATGGGGTTGCAGTGTATAGAGACTACGTGGTGATGATGGACGGCAATAGAATGGAAGGCAAGCGTCACCTGCTCATAGTCCTAGAACCTCACTACTATGAGTCGAGGACTAAATACCATATTGGTGCACTCCTGAATGGGTTAGAGGTGTTCAAATTAAGCAACCCTGACAACAATCTCGCCGGTCATAATTCCGAGCCTCTGGCGCATGCTCCTATGGCTACTACATCTGCTACCCCAAAGCTCCAGAAATATTTCCTGTTAGCATTTGGCAAAGGGAATGCGATTATAAGTGGTATGATACTTTTGATCACTTTATTGAGTATCATTGTTTACCATTTACGACTCTGGGCGGAGACCCATGGCCAAAAAGACATATCTGTATCATCGAAGTCAGAGAAATCATGCCGCCGTTTTTCCCTTGCTGAGATACAATCGGCGACCAACGGCTTTGATGATGACTTGGTCATTGGGGAGGGCGGATTTGGTAAGGTGTACAAGGGACTCATCGACAAAGGGGCCACCACCGTTGCTGTGAAGCGCATGAAGTCAATGTCCAAGCATGGGGCCGAAGAGTTTTGGACGGAGATCAAGATGCTCTCTGATCTCCGGCACACTCATCTTGTTGCTCTAATCGGCTATTGTAATGATAGTCAGGAGATGATCCTTGTCTATGAATATATGGTCCATGGGACCTTAGCTGATCATCTCCACAAAATCGGTAGTAGTGGCAACGGTAGCAACATTTCTCCTCTATCTTGGGAGAACCGGCTCAACATCTGTATTGGAGCTGCGCGTGGGTTGGACTATCTTCACACTGGCGCCCAGCACAGAATCATACACCGCGATGTGAAGACCTCAAACATTTTGTTGGACGAGAATTGGGTAGCTAAAATTTCAGATTTTGGGTTGTCCAAAATGGGCGGCAACACCACAGGCACAAATCAGTCGGGCACCTATGTTATCACAGACGTTAAAGGCACATTTGGGTATTTGGATGTGGAGTATTTCTTGACCCATAGACTGACCAGGAAGTCCGACGTGTATGCCTTTGGCGTGGTATTGTTCGAAGTGCTCTGTGGGAGGCCAGCGGTGGACAAGAGATTTGAGGGTGAGGAACGCAGCCTAGCGCTTTGGGCCAAACACTGCATCCAAGAGGGAAAACTTGATCAGATGATTGACCCCAGTGTGAAGAGACAAATTTCGCCACATTGCCTGAAGGTCTTTGCCGAAGTTGCTAACAAATGCTTGCATAATCGTCCTAATGAACGACCTAGAATGTCAGACGTGGTGCAGAGGCTTGAGTTTGCATTGGCATCGCAGGATCAGGGTGCATATTCTTCTACAGATACAGAGGGGGAGGAGGAGGAGGTGATTGATGTTAGTATGATTGTCAACGTGCCGATTAATAGTGTTACAGAGGAGGAGGAGGAGGAGGAGGAGGAGGTGGTGGAGAAGATGGTTCAGGAGGAAGAGCTTGTTGATGTTGGTAGGGCTGACAAGAAGCAGAGTGATGAGATTACACGGCCGACTGGTGATCCGCAACCTATAGGCTCCCCTGTATCCGTGCAGGACAATATACCAGCTGAGAAGCCCGAGGAAAGAGCCAACAAGAAGAAAACTATAGCCAAGGTGGTTGAGAGTATTGCTAAGGGTATGGATCTTCGGAGGAGAAAAAAGACAAAGGCCAGCAGCGATTCTAGCAATAGCGGATCAGCATGGTGGTGGAATAGAGCGAAGAAAACAAAACCTTCACCAGTAACAACAGACGACATTAATCCTTGCAGTTCACTAACTTTGCCAGCACTCCCCTGCCGTCATTTTTCTGTCGCCGAGCTCCGAGCGGCGACAAACAACTTTCATCGTAACCTCGTCATCAAGTATGGCGGTCTCGGTGGCGAGATGTACAGAGGCTATATCGACGACGGAAAATTTCAGGTTGCCGTCGAAAGGTGTACGGTGGAGTCGGAGAACAAGTTTCTTGAAGAGGTTGAGATTCGCTCACGGCTCCACCACCCCAATATGGTTTCTTTCATCGGATACTGCAAGGATTCCGGCGAGACAATCCTCGTGTACGAGTACATAACGAAGGGGAACCTCAGTAATCACCTGTACGGAACAAGGGGCAATGATCCTCTCCCATGGAAAAGGAGGCTCGAGATCTGTATCGGCGTTGCTCAAGGACTCCAATACCTTCATACCAGTTCTCAGGAGGAGCCATTCATCCATGGCTTCCTGAAATCGAGCAGCATTTTGTTGGATGAGAAATGGGTCGCCAAATTCACAAGTGTGAAGGTATCCAAGTTAGACCCAAACAGCATGACCCGAACCATCGTCACTAATGTCGTCAAGAATTGCCTCGGGTATACGGATCCTGAGTACTTGCTGAGTGGACACCTAACGACTAAATCTGATGTGTACTCGCTCGGCGTGGTGTTGCTGGAAGTACTTTGTGCTAGGGAACCACTGAATCCAAATCTACGCAACGATGAAAAGAATCTGGCCCATTGGTTCAAAAGATGCATCCAGAAGAAAACCGCTCAACTCATAATCGATCCATATCTGATAGGGAAAATTGCTCCCAAGTGTTTGAGGGAATTTGTCAGGATTGCAGAGAGGTGCTTGCTTTTCCGGGCAGTTGAGCGGCCGCCGATGGATGATGTGGTGAAGAGCCTGGAGCTTGCATTGCAGCTGCAGGAGACAGTAGGCGGGGATCATGTCCAGTTTGGCGCGCCTGGCGATCCTCCGGAGAAATTCCGTGCAGCTGCCCTTCGTGCTTACAGGAAGGTTTTGTAACTTTTGTTTTCGTATTTTTTTCTTTTCCTGTGAGATTAGATATAGAAATATTACTATACTGTTATAATCATAGAAATAAGAACCGCAGTTAGTTAAAATCTCTCCTAGTGCTGAGAAACAATAGAGAGTAATGAGAAAACCACTCAGAAATTCAAGAAACAAAGGACTCTACTATCCCTCCCCTGCTCCTAGTGCTCACCATTTGTTTTTAATATATATTCATTCTTGTAATGTTCAGGTTTGTTGGATCATTAATGACCCTTCAAATTTTAAAAAAGTCTACTGTTACCTACCGTTTTTAAAAATGTTTCTCAATGGGCTGTCTTGAAAATTTATAAATGTTCTTTTTAAATAGTTATTTTTTTTCAAAAATTATAATTTTACTTACACTTTTAGAAATGTTACTCAATTTGCCTCCTAATCTTAAGTTTTTATTTTGTTTTAAAGACCCCTTTATATAGTGTAACAAAATGAATTTAAAAACGAAAAATAAAAACGATCTGCCAATCTAATTCACTATTGAATTAATAATATAGAATTGTGATATAATAGTTGATAGTGGATGAAAAAGCGGGATGAGAATTCTCAACTTGAGATGTTAGAAGATGCAAAATCAATGGGTGCCAGAGCTGTTACAATTGCTTTAGAGGGAGTTGTTATCGGTATTGGAAACGATCGATTGCCAATCGAGAAGAGCACCTAATGCACTTATTCTAAAGAGACTATCGTTTACAACTCAAGCAAAGAAAACATACCCAAATACAAGTCCAGGTGTGGGAAACACGTCCGAAACTAGCTTTTTCTCGGGCTGGGTTCATAGAATTGTGATATAATAGTTGATAGTGAATGAAAAAGCGTGACAAGAAATCTCAACTTGAGATGTTAGAAAGTGCAAAATCAAAGGGTGCCGGAGCTGCTATAATTGCTTTAGCGGGAGCTACTGTCGGCATTGGAAACGATTGACTGCCAATCGAGAAGAGCACCTAATGCACTTACTTGATAGAGACTATCGACTACAACTCGTGCAAATAAAACATACCGAAATACAAGTCCAAGCCCGGGAAACATGTCCGGAACTTGCTTTTTCTCAGGATGGGTTCATAGACTCTGTAAACTACACTCAGTTTCCAAGTTCCGTAATGAGAATACGAGATTTGTTCTACCATCCTACTCATCCTTTCCTCCTTTCGTTTGACATTTTGTCTTTCAAATTTTTGTGTAAAACTAAGTCTACCAGGCTAATCAAATATCTCCCATATATTTCCAAACCTCTATGGGTTACCATCTGTTCTCCCTCGCTACTGGCTAACCTTTGTATCACGCCTTGTTACGGCCTGTACATGATTGGGCCACGACGATTTTGGCAAGGTTAAGAATGAATGGTACCTATACCAGACCCAATTGTTGCAGTACTTGAGAGGAAAGAAAAAATGAGTCTCCTTTGATCTCAAGGCTGCTACTGATTCCTTGCCTGTTATCCTCACGTTCTCTATGATTGCAGGGTTGTTCGGAAAGATATACGAGCCTATAAATATCCTGTTGTTGATTATGAATTGTTTTTATTATTTTTATTTTAAAAATCAAGACATGCTCTTTATAAAGTTTGTCTAGATGCACTACTTTTAAAACTTAAAAGAATCAGTTCTATTTGAAGAACCTTAAACTTTTTATTCCTTAAACAGTTATTAATGCATTACAAAGAAGTGTTCTGACTCTCAAACAATTGTGGTAATGGTTGGTTTAAATTTGGATATGAGCCCCATACTACCTTGAGAGACATTTTTTTTTTTTTTTGTTAATTACAAATATACCTTCTAAACTATAACTTAGTATCATAAAGTTCCTAAACTCTAAAACGTGACTAATTAACCTCTTAAACTACTAATTTGTATTTATCAACCCTTCTGTTAGCAATATATTAGCAATATGTCAGGAGAGTAGATAAAAATTAATCATATAACTTGTACATGCTTACAAAAGTTCATTTTATACCTAAATTACATTTTTTATTTGTAATAATTGTTTAACAACTGAAATGATTACATTTTTTGTTTGTAATAATTGTTTAATAAGTGAAATATCACTTGTATTACCTCTATATTTACATGTAATTTTAAAAGATATTTTAGTTATTAAACTATTATTATAACAAGAGAATATCAATTTAAGTGTAAAATCATACTTTTATGAACATGTATAAGTTAAATCACAATTTTTCATATGATTTCCTATTGAATTGCTAATAGAAGGGGTTGATTAATACAAATTGGTACTTCAAAGGTCAACTTGTTATATTTTAGAGTTTAGGAGACTTAGTAATACTGAATCATAGTTCAAGGAGTATGTTTTTAATTAACTTTTTTTTTTTTTTGAAAAGTAAAACAAAACATAGAAGCACCAATTACACTAAATCCTGCTGAACCGAGCGTCCTTGTTAATACCAGCATCGGATGAGAGATAGCTCTTGCCATAGCTTGGTAATACCTTGAAAGACTTTATAACACGAATTTGGATTTTTGCTGAAATCTGAGAGTGCAATTAAAATGTTTCCAAATCATTTCAATTTAGTGGCTGGACTTTGCTAAAGACATATACAGAGCTTTATACGGATCTTCCCTAAAAAATATAGAAGTTAAGTTTCTGGAAAAGCAACTTGTCCCTTTGGAAAGTAGTTCCCAATAGATGATCAAGAAGTATCCTTGGGTAAGGTGCAAGAGATAGGAGCGTGTTGCTGCCTACTCTTCGGCTAAGTTGGAGTGTCTATGGATGCCTATTTGAGAGAAAATTCTTTAGACTATGTCGGTTATTTGAGAGAATATCGTTTACGCAATGTCATTTGCCAGCCTGTCTAACCCGTGCCTTACTTAAAACTAATGAATGGCAGTATTTGCTAGTCTCTGAAAAAATTTATTTGTCGGTATGAGTACGAAGGTCCTCTAACGTCACACATAAAAAAAATATATACAAAGGACAATGCAACTTGGCCCCGTGAATGGTGCATTTACTCTCTCTTTATTTTTTTGCTTTCCGTTCTTTGCTCCTTTATGTAGCCTATGAGAGGTACATAGAATTGGACTACCACCCGCGTATCACATGAGATTAATGAAATTTTCAGCTGAGAGTGCCATCTTCTCCTTAATATATAAACATAACCAACAGCAATAGTTGAGATTTGTGAAGATCCTCTTTATGTATATCCACGAGACAGAGAAATAGAAAAGGAAGTGGGGCAAGGGGCAATGAATGCCACACATTAAGTAGCTTAAACTTCCTTCATGTATTCATTTTTTACCGCAGTTAGTTAAAATCTCTCCTAGTGCTGGGAAACAATAGAGAGTACTGAGAAAACCACTTAGAAATTCAAGAAACAAAGGAGTCTAATATCCCCTGCTCCTTGTGCTCACCATTTGTTTACATAAATTCATTCTTGTAATGTTCAGGTTTGTTGGATCATTATTGACCATTCAAATTTTAAAAAATTCTAGTGTTACCTACTATAGCTAAAAATGGCTATCTTGAAAATTTATAAATGTCCTTTTTTAATAGTTTTTTTTTTAAATTATAGTTTTACCTACACTTTTAGAAATGTTTCTCAATTTGCCTCCTAATCTTAAATATTTATTTTACTTTAAAGACCCCTTTATATATTAGATATATGAGATTATAAATGCCCTAGTGTTGATTATGAATTTTTTTTGTTATTTTTATTTTATTTTAAAAATCAAGACATGCTTTTTATAAAGTTTGTCTTAGATGCGTTACTTTTAAAACTCAAAAGAATCAGTTTTATCTGAAGTACCTTAACTTTTTTTATTTCTTAAACAGTTTTTGAAGCATTATTTAGTAGTGTTCTGACTGTCAAACAATTGTGGTAAAGGTTGGTTTAAATTTCAATATGAGCCCTAAACTACCTTGAAAGACTTTATAACATGAATTTCGATTTTTCTTAAATCTGAAAGTGCAGTTAAAGTGTTTCCTAATATTTCAATTTCAATTTAGTGGCTGGACTTTGCTAAAAATATATACAGATCTTCACTAAAAAGATATAGAAGTTAACATGAGTTTTAGTGTTAAGTTTTTGGAAAAGCAAATTGTTCCCTTGGAAAGTAGTTCCCAATAGATGATCACGAAGTATCCTTTGGAGAAGGTGCGGGAGATAGGAGCGTGTTGCTGCCTGCTCTTCGGCTAAGTTAGAGTGTCTATGGATGCCGATTTGAGAGAAAATTGTTTACGCTATGTCGGTTGATTGAGAAAAAATCGTTTACGCTATGTATTGAGGCTCATTTGTTGATTAAAAGAAAATCGTTTACGCTATGTCGGTCACTTTGAGGCTCATTTGCCGGCCTATCTAACTTGTGCCTTACTCGAAACTAATGAATGAAATTATTTGCTAGTCGAAGAGTTTACTTGTCGAGATGAGTATGAAGAGCCCTAGCTTGATCAAGTTCTCTAACGTCACACTCAATATGACAGCTGAATTATTAGGCGAGCTCAAGGACAATGCAAGTTGGCCCCGTGGCTGGTGCATTTCCTTTCTCTTTTTTTTTTGCTTTCCTTTTTTTTCCCCTTTCTTTAGCCACTCACGTATATTTTAATCACACGAGGTTAATGAAATTAGAAAATGCTATATACAATCTCATTTTTCAATTTATTTTTTCACTCCTCAAACACAAGTAAATAAGTACTATATAAATTTATTAATATGAGTCCTACAACTTTGTGTTTAGAAATAAGAAAAGAAATTAAGAAATGAAATTGTATATAATATTGCTCAATAAAATTTTCAGCTGAGAGTGTCATTTTCTCCTTAACATATAAACATAACCAACAGGAACAGTTGAGAATTGTGAAGAACCTCTTTACGTACATCCACGAGACAGAAATATAATAGGAAGTGTGGCAAGGGGCAATGAGTGCCACATATTAAGTAGCTTAAACTTCCTTCAGTCGCTAATATCTTACGAGTAATACTATGCAAATAGAAGATCTACACATAACAATGCTGCAAGATTGTATCTTATCATTTCAAAACAGAAGATCCAATAAAAAATTAGTATATTTAGAAAACAAGATTGTATCTCATTCTCGTTTAGATTTGAGTCAATGGACCAAGTCCTTTTTTACTGGTTTCGAAAGGTCGAAGGCCTTTTTTACTGTAGAAGCTGGAGCTTTCCCCCTCCTCAGCAACTTCAGTGCTTCCCTTACTGCTCATGCGTTGGGCTTTAATTCTTTCGACAAAGAGTTCTGCGTGAATGTCGAAGAAAATCAAGCACTTAGCATAACGTTCTCTCCATCACCAAGTAGCACTACAGAGAGCATATATGCTTTTGTCAACGGGATAGAGATCATCTCCATGCCAACTGGTCTTTGTTACACTCCTGATGGCGATCCAGGGGCTCGTACGTGTTGTTGGCCAGCAACACGGCCGGTTCCACATTGACAACAACACTGCCCTTGAGTTGGTTCAACGCTTAAACGTTGTGGGGAGCTCCATTTTAATCATCAGTAGAAGATTGGTCCATGTTGCCGACGGCCGTGAAGCGCTTGAAGTCAATGTCCAAGCATGGAGCCGAAGAGTTTTGGATGGAGATTAAGATGCTCTCTGCTCTCCGGCACACTCAACTTGTCACTCTAATCGGTTATTGTAATGATAGTCAAGAGATGATCATTGTCTATGAATATATGTTCCATGGGACCCTAGCTGATCATCGCCACAGAATCAGTAGAAATGGCAACGGTAGCATTTCTCCTCTGTCTTGGGAGAACTGGCTCAACATTTGTATTGGAGCCGCCTGTGGATTGGAGTATCTTCATACTGGCGCCCAACACAGAGTCATACACCGGGATGTGAAAACCTCAAACATTCTGTTGGCTGAGAATTAGGTAGCTACAATTTCGGATTTTGGGTTGTCCAAAATGGGCGGCAACACCACAAACCAATCAAGCACCTATGTTATCACAGACGTTAAAGGCACGTTCGGGAGTTTGATGTGGAGTATTTCTTGACCCATAGACTGACTAGGAAGTCGGACATGTATGTCTTTTGTTAGGTTTTTAGATTGGTTAATTATGAGAAAAACACTTTGTATAATATTTCAGCATGTAGATAGATGTGTCAATAGTACTTATTATGTTATTGGTTATGTGTGGTCCCATGATTTTTTCCCTAGTTAATAAGCTTTTCACGCTAAAATCTTGTGTGACTTATCTCGTTACTTTATTGTTTTAGAATTGTATAAAAGATTGATGTACCTAGTTAATTCACATGTTCTTATAGTTAGATATTTAGGATAATTAATCTATATAAGCAAATCTACACTCCCAGGCTTTTTCAATTGATATTAGATCGAGTGCACTCTTGTTTTCAAAATATTTTTTTTTAAACCCTATGAGTGAGATCTTTAAACATGGGTTCATGGATATACCTAGAGAAGGACATTCCACTGTTAAACTCCCTAGGTTTGAGTCAAACCTTGTAAATCCTATTGACCCAAATTTTATTGCTTCAACCAATCCTGTGGTAGATCTAGATCTCACTAACTCTGAAAAAGTCACGTTGATTCAATTAATTTAGGATAATAAAAAATTAAAATCAAAGTTGTCTAGCCTAGGCAAGATTAATCAAGATCTAGCTATAAATCTCAAGAATTGTTAGCAAGAAAATAAAACACTTTTTAAGAAATCTGAGCATAGCTTGGCTTTGATTAGTCAACTTAGGACTCATAGTACCACCATTTCAGAAAAATTGATTGGATTGTATGAAGCACTCGAGAAGAATAAGAATCTTGAGAAAGAACTTAAATTTATTAAATTTGATTTATCTCGTATTAAAGATTCTCTCAAGGGTTTTAGCATACACTCCAAAAAAATTGATTGCATCTAGAGCATTAAAAAATCAGTTAGAGACAAAGATGGAATCAGATTTAATAGATCTACATCATGCAATAAATCAAAATTCATTCTTCCTGTTGATCCATCAACTTTTGAAACATACCAAGATGAATCAAAGCTGTCCAGAAATCAAATTATTTACAGACCCTTAATTCTTCTAAAAAGTTTGTATTGGTTAACCTTTCTGATTAGGGTCCTAATTCTGACATAGCATAAGAAATTATTCAATTATTATTCTTTTGTTCTAGTGCTATGATCATTGTTATAGATTTTAGGGATTATTTTTCTTTTAAAAATTTTAAAAATACCAAAAATATTTTCTAATTATAGGTCATTAGTATTTTTGTGATTTGTTGAGTAATTTTTCATGACAATGATAATATACATTTGTTAACATAGGAGTTGTGATCACTGAGCACATTTGGTGTATGGAATATGTATGCGATTCTTGTTAGTTTGGTATATTTTCATATTTTCTAATATAATTGCACACTAGCTTGACCAATATTCATGTATGATAGTTCTATCTATAACTCCCCATCTTAACATGTGTGACAATCACTATAGATGTATATCAAAATATGCACCCTCTAGGTAAAATCGTAGAAAGGGCTACCATATTTTAAGAATTGAGATTGTTTAAAAGAAATTCAAACGAATCCTTGAGCTATCAAAAAGAAAATATTTAGCTCTTAAAAAGGTTCTTTACTTGAGCTCATTAAGGGGGAGTTTCCATACTTGAATCGCACAAGCATGATTGGCCTTCGTTCTAGATGTGTAGTTCTATTGAGAATTTAAATAGACTCGTTAACTTTAATCTCTGCTAGTGTTCATGTGATTCTATGGCTTTCGAGTTCACCAAGAACTCTCACTTGACTATGTTGATAATTTACACCTTTGTGCTTAAAGATGTTAAAAATTTTAATTCATTGAGTGCATTTTGTGTCTACTATAATACTTGAGTCCTGAAATTACTCTTTGCATGTCATACACTGTTATTTGATTCTTTTTTTAAAAAAATTTAGAAGTAATTTTTATTAGGACGTTAAAAAGGTTAGACTAAATAGGGTACGCATCACTATTTTTCAATATTTCTTTCTCCCTCCTCATATGCTTCCATTGTCAATTTGTAACAAAAAGGGGAGTAATATTTGGATGTTGTTTGTTTGTTTGATGTTTGCTTGGCTTCTTGCTTGGAGTTATATTGGAGGTATAATTTTTTTTTTAATACTTGCTTTTCATAAGATTTATTACCTGTGGATGTTCAAGCAACAAATGAATACTTAAAGACTCTTTGAACATGCTGAGACTTTGATACATTCTTACATTGTTGTTTTGAGTCTTTATTTGTATTTGCCCTTTATTGTGTTTTGTCATATAATTGCCAAAAAAAGGGATTGTTAGGTTTTTAAATTAGCTAATTCTAAATAAAAGCACTCTGTATATAATTCCAATATTTAGTTAGACGAGTCAAAGCATAAGAATGAATCAATGTGCTACAGCAAAGACAAAACAGAGGTGTTCGAACGGCAAACAAAACCGTTCAAACGCTCAACAAAACTGAGGACTACGAGACTGCAATCCTTGACGAGTTTGAAAACATTTCCTACTTCAACTTACACTTCGTCTAAGGTTCTACAAACATTTTGAACTCTTTGTAAAGGCTCTAAAGGCTTCATAATTGATAATACAATCGAAGAGTTCATCTAGCTATTTAGAGAGTTTTATTGTGCTTCAAAATTTATTGAAATGTTTCTTCTAGTCAACAACAAATCTTCACATATATCGTCTTTGACGGATTCCAAAAATTGATGTCGATAGTACGAAAAAACGGTAAATCGTGGATATCTAGCGATTAAGTCTAAAACTTCTACCATAGTTGTGAATCAATACAAAGTTGTCGGGTTCGGTTATAACTTTATTCTTGCGATTGTTCAATATTACAGTGCTAAGTAGTTGCGTGTAATCCCGTGATTTTTTTCATAGTTGATAGAATTTACATTCTAAAATCTTGTATGTATTATCTCTTTACTTTATTATTTATAATTTTATATACAATTCACGTTTATAGTTGGGTACTTAAATAATTAATTTACATAGGCTCAGGCCTTCTGGTCTTGTTTGAAGTGCTTTGTGGGAGGCCAGCGGTGGACAAAAGATGCGAGGAAGAGTAACGCAGCCTGGCGCTTTGGGCCCAACGCTGCATCATCATAGGGAAAACTTTGATCAAATGATTGAAAAGAAATTCATCGAACAGATCATTGGTCCACAGAATCTTCATCTAAGCAGGGAACAGAGGAATCTGGTGCACTGATTTGAAAGCTGCATTCAAAAGAAATTCATTGAACAGATCATTGATCCATATCTGATGGGTAAAATAGCACCTAAATGTTTGAGGGAATTCGTCAGGATTGCTGAGAGGTGTTCGCTTTATCGGGGAGCTGAGCGGCCGTCGATGGGTAATGTGGTAAAGAGCCTGCAGCTTGCATTGCAGCTGCAGGAGACAGCAGGGCATCGTATAAAGTTTGGTACAAGAAAATTTTGTAAGTACTTTTGTTAAGTATGTATTTATGAGGGAGATTCTATACGAATATTCCTAGACTGATAGTCCTGGAAATAATTGATGATGCAGCAATCTCGTGTGTCGGTTTGTCCCCAGGTCCGGGATGAACCGTTCTTTTATTGGCCGGTGATCACCTACGTTTAAAACCCACCGATGTGATGGGAGTCAATAGCCCTCCGGTATTCAAGTTAGATTCAAGGGGATTCCGGCGTTGGCGAGAGAGATATTCAGGATGGTGTGTCTATCTGCGTACCTGTGAGGGGGCTGAAGTTTTTCCCTTGTGCGCTTGTATGGAGGGGGTAGGTGATCCTTTCATGTGGCGGTTTCTAGTTGGAAGATCAGAATAGTGTCAGAGCACTCGAGTGGACCATCCCCACACTCCAATATGGCATGTGTCAGAGCAGTGTCAGGGGAGTGAGGGTTGATTGCAAGTACACGCACATAACCCTGATGAGTCTTAGGGCGGTCGGCGTCAAAAGTGGGCCCCACCAGATTGGTCGGGTGCCGAACCGATCTGCGAATAGTTATGAGCATTCGCTCGGCTCTGGAAGGCGAGGACGATCAGGAGGAGAACCCGATCGTGGAGCGGCTGGGTGCACTAGGCGTCGCTCCCAATCGGGTCTGGAAATCCTCATCATCAATAATTATCTTACATCTTTATGCTGAAGCATCATCACATCATCGGAATAGTGTTCGAAATTGTTAGTCTGACAGTCGTCGATATTGTTGTCTAATTATAGAAATAAGAAACGGGGTAATTAGTTAAAATTTTGCCGGTTGTTGCATCTTGAGTTCGATCATCTCCGATAAAATTCAATACTCGTGGCATCCGATTGACTGCTTTAGTACACCACTATTTTTTAAGTCTTGAATTTGACTCCTAAATAGTGAATTTATGTTATGGTTTATATGTGATTGTTGAATTTGTTATGATTGTCAGACCCCTCAGTGAGATGACTGTCTAATTTAATAGGTTTCTCATGTAATTATTTCTTATCGATTAAGAAAAAAATCTTAAATTAAAATAATATTTCCTAATTTATAAATTTAAATTTGTATTGGCCCTAAACATTCATTATTATAAACTTAACTCATTCATGTACCCTGGTTCCTTCAACCACAACTTAACATTGACTTAAGAAATTTAGAGTAGAAATTTGAAGGCCTATTTATTGTAGTACATAAAAGGTGAAATTATTTAATGTTTTTGAAGTGCAATGTGTTCGTATTCCTTCACTTATATGAGAGTAGGTCCCTCACCTACTAGGTGAAATAATTGACCCCCACGATTGAGTGGTAGAGTAAGGAAGACGTTATGCTCTTAGAGCATTGAATAATTTTACTTATAATAGTGTCTTTGAGTGACTCTGTCATTAAGGTAATTGAGCTTAATAAAATTAATTTGACAAGAACTCAAACTTTTTCATGACAATAACTAATTTTATGGTTGGATCTCGAATTTGTAAAAGAAAAAAAATAGAAAAAAAAAATGAAATAAAAGAAGTTAAGTTTGTTACTTTTTCTAATAGGTTAGAAAAATAATAAGAAAGCGAATGGTATTTACCAAAAAAATTAATTTTTTATTTATTACTTAATATATATATATATATATATATATATAATATGTCACATCATGCAGCAAAGGCTAGCCTGGCCTCATTTACAATTACCAGTTATATTCTTTGTCACGATAGGCCAGTTGACGCCAAAACGACCTGTTGATGCGCCGGGGCCACCAGTAGTCACAGCCACTGCAATGTTATTGCACCTCATCAGCAGACGGCTCATTGAAATAATAAAGAACAAAAAAAAAAACAAAGGGAGAGAGAAAAAATTACTCACTGATTTTAGAGCGTCATATCATCTTTCTTCTTCAATCTGCTCTAAAAAAATCCACCTCTAGTCAGCAAAGGGAACCCACTCTGCGGATCCACTAATTTTTTCTTTTTTTTCAAATTTGTGGCAAGTATGCAAATTCAATCCTAAATCCAAACCCAAATTTCCAATTCTCCTCGTCCGTGGGTCAATTATACAGGTCTTCCCCAAATAATATCAGAAGTTAACATCAGTTTTTATGTTAAGCTTCTGGAATTTAAATCAAATTTTCCTCTTGGAAAAGAGTTTCCAATAGATAATCTGAAAGTGAATAGGACCAATGGGATTATTGCCCGAGCTTGGGGGGTAATGCAAGCTGGCCACGTGAATCGTGCTTTTCACTCTAGTGTAACATTTTAATAACATTAGGATGTTGGAAGAAATTTTCTGCTGAAAGCGACATTTTCTCCCAATCATGTGTTTATATATTGGATTTGGAAAAGAAAAAAATGAAAAAAAAAAAGAAAAAAGATCAGAAAAAAATGAAGTAAAATAAGTTTAAAAAAAATTTCTTTCGTTTTGATTAGGATAGAATAATGAGGAGCAAACGAATGAGTATTTTTTAAAAAATTTCATTTGTCTGTTTTGTTTGTGTTTGATTACTCAAAAGACAAAACTAGGATTCAAACGTGGCAAGACAAAACTAGGATTGAAACGTGGCATAAGTAGTTGAGCATTGACAAGGACTTCTTTGCTTACATCCAGTAGAGAGAGAGAAGGGGGGGTGTGGGTAGCCCTGTCAATAGATCGGATCCGGATCCGATCTGATCTGGTAAGATCCGATTCGATTGTTCAGATCCAATAAGAGACCTGATGAAGCCCGGATCCGCCAGATTTATTTGCTATTGGACTGGATATGGTCAAACCCGATAGACTCGATTAGAGACCCGATCCGCGAAAAGTAATAAAATCAATATGGAAACCCTAATCTCTCTCTCTCATGCGCCTCTCTTTGCTCTCTGTCTCGCTCTCCCATCTCTGATATTGACAGCTTGTCCATAATCACGAGGTTTTTGGTAGATATTGCAGTCCATTTTATAGAAATCTATCCAAATTTAGGCCGAAATCGAAGCAAGAAACACTAGAAAATCCACTAACGACGAAGAACCAAGATGGTTTGTTTCGCTTCTCAGAGATAGAATCCCAGATCATAATGATCAGAGCTCGACGACAGCTCTCCATGTCCTGCCACCAAAGGTAACTCCAAGACTCTCCCCACGTTTTCCCGCATTCTCTCTTCCTTCCTCCTTGTTTTCTGTCTTTCCAAACAATGGTTGTGTCCTCCTAGTTAGCTTTCCGATCATCGATTCTTACTGATTTTCTCGCTATACAATTTGTTTTTTTTTCTTTTCCATCAGATATTTCACTCTTTCTTGTAACTATTTTCATAGTTTTGACGATTATTGTCAACGTTCGATTTATATGTATTTCTTTCGTGGACGTTAGTGGGTATTCTTCCAATTAGTTATGCATGATAAAGTGTGTGGTTTGTGGTGATAATGACTTGTTTTGGTGATTCTTGCTTGCTTTGGTGATTTCTAAGTAGCTTCAAATGTCTCTGTTACAAGATTTTTTTTTGCAGTTTTGCTATTTTACTCTTATTAGCAACTTCGTTTGGAGCTTTTATTGTTCATTTATGACTTCTGTTTGTTAATTTTGGGTAGATATTGCAGTTCATTTTCTAGAAATCTATCCAAATTTTTAGAATTTTAGCATGTTGTGTGTTTTCAGAGTCCAGAGTTTTCACTCAAGGCAATGGAGAGCAGGTAGGCTTGGAGCATTTTAGGCAAACAAAAACCCTTGGGATGCGGTGATATTGACAGATTTGTCAATTTTTCTCGATAGGCCTTTGAAGCTAAAGATCTTAGAATCTGTGAGAGGTGTTGGATGGTGAATTTGCTCACTCTCTTCTTATTTTATTTTTGTGTTTAATTTTCCCTTCTTATTTCTATTTTGTGTTAGATTGATTCTGCATTATAGTTGAATGTTCAGAATATCAAGTTTTTCATGGATGTTTATGCATGGTTGGTGACATGATATTTATGCACTGTTTGACATGATATCAAGGGAGAAGATACATATATAAATATTTTGGGCCCTTTTGATTCTTGGTCCTAATTTTGAATTTCTTGAAAAGAAATCATGTGGGTCATGTGATATTCATCCTATACATATACAATATTATACTGTTTTGATAACATATTATGACTCTTGAGTAAACTAGAATGAAGCCTACCATATAGGTGATTATGTTATGTGAAAGCATGCAAAATTGTTTTGATAACTCCTTACTCTATTGTTTTGATAAATTTATATTGTAGTGAAATGGTAATTGGGTATACAAACAGTTTGCTTATATCTTTCCAGCTTCAATTATTTATTTTTTCATTCTTGTTAACCTAAATAGGGTAGTTGCTTAATATTTAATTTGTTTGCCTTCTATAGTGTATATTTGATATATTGAATGATGTCTATTAATCCTACTCAATCTACTGATAGTGATAGGAATGAGGAATTGGGTGAGGAGGTAACTTAAGGCCTTCCAAAGAGGCGAAAACCAACCTCCAAAGTGTGAAAGAAATTTGACAAAATTGAAACACCTAGTCGAGAAGTTGTTGCTAGGTGTAAACATTGTAAGAGATACTTTGTTTGGGGTGGGGGGGGGGGGGGTGTGGTAGTAAAGGAACAAGTCACTTGTTAAAACATTTAAATGGTAGATGTCCAGTACTACAACAATTTAATGTAAATGTCTCTAGGAATGTCTCTACTCCTAAGATGGCAATGTTTAAATTTGATCAAAAAAGGAGTCGTATAGATTTTGCTAAAATGATAATCAAGCATAACTACCCCTTTAACATGGCTGAACATGAGTTTTTGAGATATTTTGCAACAACCTTCAGCTAGTGTTCAAACTTGTCTCTAGAAACACAATTAGGGGGGATGTCCTTGATGTTTACCAAATGGAAAGGACAAGTTATATCAATTTTTGGATGGACTTTCTTGTAAAATCACTCGTACGACTGATTTATGGACCTCAGATCATCAAAACTTTACTTATATTTGTTTAATTGTGCATTATGTAACTGATGATTGGGAATTGAAGAAGAAGATTCTTGCCTACAAGTACATCAAACACCCTCATAATGGAGAGACTTTGTTTAGATTCATTAGAGATTTAGTGTTGGAATGGAACATAAACAAGAAATTATTTGCAATAGTAGTTGATGATGCGACAAACAATGACGTCATGGTAAGACTTCTTCGGGATTGGCTTTGTGACAAATCAATATTAGCTTTGGGTGGGGAGTTGTTTCATGTGAGATGTAGTGCACACATACTCAATTTAATTGTACAAGATGGGTTGAAAGTTATAGAAAATCTCATTTCTGAAGTTAGGGAAAGTGTAAAGTATTTGCTAAAGTCTGGTTATGCAAAATAAAAATCTGATATTGTGGTAAATCAAGTCAAATTGCATGGTAAGAAAAAGGTTCCAATGGATGTTCTTATTAGATGGAACTCCACATACTTAATGCTTGAAGCCGCAATAGGGTTGAGAAATACATTCTTCTGCCTAGAGCAAATTGATAAAAACTATAAGCACAATCCTTCAGAAAAGGAATGGGAAATAGAAAAGGTCATTAGTGGGTGTTTGAAGGTTTTCTATGAGACTACCTCTCATTTTAGTGGGACTTCTTTTCCGCCTTCAAATGTATTTTTTCTAGATATATGTCTAATTCAACTCCATTTGAGGGAATGGGAGGTTAGTAAGCACGAATGTCTTCGTTTGATGGCCGGTCCAATGTTAGATAAGTTTGAGAAATACTGGGAAGATTATTGCTTGGTGTTAGCCATTGTTGTGGTTCTTGATCCAAGGTGTAAATTGGTTTGGTGCAATATTATTATGGTAGAATTTATGGTAAGAATGCTCAAAGGCATGTTGAAAGGGTCCAAAATGCCTTCACTGATCTATTTAGTGAATATATGGGTGCTTTCTCCTCTTCCATGGGTTCTTATGAACATGTTACTGATGATGGTAGCTCAAGTGACAGTCAGTTAGTTTCTAGTTCTTCCAAGCAAGAGAGCTTGTCTAGTTTTTTCAAGCGATATACGCGGGATCGCGCTTCTAGTATTCACAATTATCAAAAATCAGAATTGGAGCAATATTTTAAGGAACCAATGTTTCCAAATAATGAGAATTTTAATATTCTACATTGGTGGAAGGTTAATAGTGCTAAACATCCTATTTTAGCAAAGATGGCTTGTGATATTTTAGCTATTCCAGCCACTACAATTGCATTAGAGGTTGCATTTAGTGTGGGAGGAAGGGTGATTAATGAGATACGTGCATCTTTACTTCTAGATATTGTGAAGGCTTTGGTAACTACAAATGACTGGATTAAGTCACACAAAAAGAGAAGTAAGAATTTACGAGAAGTAATTTATTGTTGTTACTTTTTGAAATGCATATTATAACTGAGATGTGATTCTTTTGGTATTTTCAGATGTCAAAGAAAGTGTACCGAATAATTGATTTACTTCCTCTGCACATTTTGAACTTGGCAAGTTTTATTCTCTCTTTTTATATCAATTGCTGCACAACCATAAATGAATGGTGGTTTTGGAAGAACTCTTCCACCATAGAATGTTTTCTCAATATGATGTCATCACTTCAACTTTATTTTTGTTTAAATTATGCAATAGTTTTCATTCAAAATGAATCTTCCTTTTAATTGACTTCCATTGCATTAAAGGAGAAGCCTCCTTATTGTTTAAATATCTTACTTTTGCACATACATATGGTACATGTTGATGTGACATCACTTCTTTTCCAATGGATATCTGTTCGGTTGAGCAACAATGCATGTTCATACAAGTTAGCTGAGTTCTTATTTTGGAAATATAGTTGACAATGAAAGCTAAAGGTTTTCCTTTTCCCTAATTTAATGTAATATTACCAATGGCAGATTAAGAATGCAATATTATCAGCAAACCGTTCTGTGGAAGAGTTCATTTCCCAATTTGAAGCAAGTTTTCGATCAAATTATGGTGGCATGGCAGTTGGGAATTCTTTGATAGAGGTCTAATTCCAAAAAAGAAGGTTGCTAGTTATTCATTTTTGTTTTGGAAGAACAACCTCCCCCCTCCCCCCCCCCCTCCTCCTTCCAAGTTTGATTCAGAAAAAGAAGGTTCGTGCCCTAAGAAATCATTACTTATCTGTATTGCTGCACATTTTGAGCTTGGCAGGTTTTCATTCTCTTTTCATAGTCCAGAATTCGCACTAAGTAAGCACTAACTTGTGGAAAGGCATCACATTGATAATTCATTATCACAAAGCAGAGCTTGGCAGTTGGGAATTCTTTGATAGAGGTCTAATTTGAAAAAAGAAGGTTGTTAGTTAATCATTTTTTACTGGATTTGTAAAAATGATTGACCATGTACTTATAGTTGTTATAGAGAGAAGACAATAGATGAAGGATGATTTTTATTTCATGGCATTGTATTTCTAGATGAGTATTGTATGGTCCAGCTAATGGCAAATTGTTTTCTAACAATTTTGATCTAAATTGAATAGTTGCTGATATTTTAATCCAATAGTCTATAGTGAATGTTAGCCCTCATATTTTGGATCAAATTGTTGACAGAATGGATGCTTAGTTCCTTATACTGACTTGACGACAATGATTATAGTGCTAATTTGAGTTAGAAATCGAAAATCATAAAACTTCTATAATATAGTTTTCATGCTAATCTAGGCATTGGCCATGCTGGTCTAGTGAAATTGCAAACAAATGTGGATTTTACATGATTCCTGGGTTGAAGACATGTACATTTTTTACATCTTGCTATGGTTCAGTATATCCTATATATTGTTGCCTCATGGTTGAATGAACCCATTAACATGCCTAGCAAGTAATAACATTATTGCTCCAACACACACAGGTAGATTTCTTGTTGAAGCATAATCATAATATGATAAAATGTAGTATCGGGGCTTCTAATTAAAACCAAATGATCTACATTAGTTGAACTTTTTTTTTTGTGTTCGGTCTACTTTTTATAAGCTTTCAGTAACATAGAGGAACCATTTATATGTTACTTGTATATAAATTAATTAGAAAGTTGGGAATTTTTTAATATGTTGAGTCTCTTATTAGTCAATTATGCTATAATAGAAAGCAAAATAATCGCAAAGCAAAGGAAAAAAAAAAAAGCGGATCTAGTCGGGTAATCGGGTTAAACGCAATTGTTAATGGGCCAGGTCTGAATCTAAAAATTTCGGGCCATCAAATTCAGATCTATATCGGG
This sequence comes from Euryodendron excelsum, assembly GCA_033060915.1. Classification (NCBI taxonomy): domain Eukaryota; kingdom Viridiplantae; phylum Streptophyta; class Magnoliopsida; order Ericales; family Pentaphylacaceae; genus Euryodendron; species Euryodendron excelsum. Next base: position 42,508,216 of record CM065385.1, on the reverse strand, counting down.
TCTGTGATTTGCCGGATCTAGATCTAGATCTTCCGGATTTGGTCCAGATTCAGCCCATTGACAGGCCTAGGTGGGGGGGCATTCATTAATTATCCGAAGCTACCTTCCTTCACTAATATAAAGGCCTCCTGATGACCTCGATGCCATTAAGCACCCCTGAACCAGTTTCTCTAAAGAAGTAACCCTTAGTGCCAGTGTTTTGAGTACTTTAACAAGCTATAAGATGGGGATGATGACTATGAACAAAAACTTTTCTCTAGTTCTCTCTGTGATGATAATACTCTGGGCTAGGAATCTTAGTGCTGTTACAGCTTCTTCAAACAAGACAGATCAAACCAACTACGACTATTCATGCAACAGCAACGGCAGTAGCATTACCGAATACTTTAGCAAAGAGTTGGAGTTTGTAATGCACTCCAACATAATTAGCACAAGGCTTCTTCTATAGCAAAGGGTGGTAAATACCCTGTCACTGATCCCTCCGGAGATAGAGGTAGGACAGTTGGTGGGAAATGTGATCAAGACAAGTATGGTAATTGCTTATCGGGTAAAAATAAAAGAGTGAACCACCGTAACTGTAATCCTTACTATTAATGCAGTAAATTTGTACGGTCTATCCCAGGCCAAGCGCAGACGATTCGGTGGGAGGTAAATAGTCTCTGGACTATAAACACTGGTGTGGTGCCTACCAAAGACACTCCAATGCCAAAGTTAGGTAATAAAATATGGAGATATATGAGCAGAGTTTGGATTAGATCTTTTGTACCTTGGAGTGAGGTGAAAACGCCTATATATAAATGTGGTAGTTGGGAGTGATTATTGGGTAACGACTGCATGCTTTATGAGAGCAATCGTGCCCCCAGTCTAGGGGTGGTGGCTAATTTGTAGGCGAGGATCTCGGGATGTGCTGATGAGGCGCCTGATGCCACGTTCGGTCTGTTTAGATGGTCTGTCCTGCAAGGATGTTCGATCGGTGTGAGATTTGGTTGGGATATTGTCCAGATTTGTCTTGAAACATAGAACTGGTACTTATCAAATGCCCTTAGTTCCTCTGGTTTGCTCATTTGCGATTGGAGGAATTCTATGGTCGACCAGTCCTCAAGACTAGGGGCATTTATTGCGCAGCAGGCATAATAATGGCAGGAGTTGGTGGTGACAGGACGCGTCTCCTCGCGTTACTATAACGTGGTCATTTTTTATTGGTTCTCAGTCTGAGGCCCTTTCTTCTCGACTGTTAACGGTCAGATCTGGGGCAAGTGAATTAATCTTAGCCCTCAATTTCGAACAGAGAGGGTTTAGGCTTGGTGATTTGGCTTTAGCCTTCTACTTTGCATTCTTTGAACTTCTGTAATTTCTCTCTTCCTTCATACTTTGCTTTTTCGCCTACACCACGATCTCCAAACCTCTTTCTGGATTCTTGCTCCGTTTGGTAAGACTCCTCTCTATCCCTCTTCATTCTTCGTTTCATGTGTTGGTTCTTTTCTCGATGCCTCTAGTACTACGAGAGGTCAAATAAGGTTCCATACCCCTTGGGTTTTATGGGCAACCCCAATTTTTTGGAGTCGATTTGTTAGGATTTGATTGGGTTACTAAAACCTGCATTAGATAGTGTTATGGGTTTGGATAGTTTGGGCACCATGAATAGCCCAAAGGATGTTAAGCCTTGGGCTCGTAAGCCTTTTTCCTATTTGATCTTGTGAACCGAAGAGGAACACTTCTTGGGCATTTAAGCCTTTGAACTATTTGATCTCAGGAACCTAATAGGAATACTTGGTGGGCTTTTAAGCCTGGGGCACGTAAGCCTTTTCCCTGTTCGATCTCGTAAACAAAACATGAACATTTCTTCTTGTTAGGATGTTTCGTGAAAAAATGCACTTGTAAGGAAACATGATCCTATTGACTTTTGAAATGGTATTCAAGCCCTCTATACATAATATTTTTGGAGATGCTTTTCATGCCATGGGTGAGGCAATTCCTTTCCCTCCAAGTTCTTGAGCCTGTACATTCCCTTCCTGGTGAAACCCATAACCTCGTAGGGTCCTTCCCAATTTGGCTCGAGCTTTCCTTCTTGGGGGTCTCTCGTCGACTGGTTGACCTTTTTCAGGACAAATTCCCCTGCATTGAAATCTTTGGGACGAACCTTTGCGTTATAGTACTAGCGCATTTTTTTTTTGGAAAGAAGCCACCCTGATAGCTGCTAGTACCCTTTTTTCTTCAAGCAGGTTAAGATCCACTTCAAGAGCCTCGTTGTTCGCCTCGGGGTTGTGATGTTTGACTCTTAGAATGGGCAGGCCGATTTCAATGGGGATCACAACCTCTGTGCCAAATGTGAGTGAAAAAGGGGTCTGCCTGATTGAGATCTTTTTTATCATTCAGTAAGCCCATAAAATATTAGGGAGTTCATTTGCCCATAAGCCCTTAGCTTTCTCAAGCTTAGTCTTGATAATCTTAAGAAGATATATGTTCATCACTTCTACTTATCCGTTGACCTGGGGGTGTTCTAGCAAGGAGAAGTGTTGGCTGATCTTTAGGTCTGAACAGAGTTTATTGAACTGTGTTCCTTTAAACTGTTTCCCATTGTTTGTGACGACGACCCTAAGGATCCTGAAACGGCACACGATATTCCTTCACAAAAAGTCCTTCATCTTTTTCTAAATAATGCTGGGTAGAGCTTCTGCCTCCACCCACTTGGTAAAATAGTCAACGGCTACTACTGTAAACTTGTTCTACCCCCTGCCCATAAGTAATGGTCCCACTATATTGATATCCCACTGGGCAAAGGCCAGGGGCTTTGGATGGGGGTTACTTATTGGACAGGCAGGCTTGGTATGTATGTGAATCTTTGGCAATTGTCGTATCTTTTTACGAAGTCTTGAGCATCTTGGTTCATGCTCGGCCAATATTATAGAGCCTGGAATATTTTTTTGGTCATGGATCGTCCTTCTTTGTCTGCCTCTTCTTCTATGACGCACTTGAGTAGAGGCAGTGTGTGCCCCTTTTTGTAGAGAACATCGTTCACCAATGTGTACCTGCTTAATTGATACTTGATTTGTCCTGCCTCCGTCTTTCCTTCTGGAAGGATTCCGTGCTCTAGATATTCCCTGATAGGTTTGGCCCATGAGGCTTCTGTATCCACGTGGTTCACTTCTAAAGTTCGAATGCTCAGTGAATCTAGGATCTCTAATGGTACGTCCTAGTTTGTTTTCTCGAATAAGGCAATTCTAGTCAGCCGATTAGCTTCCTTGTTTTATAACTTGGGAATTCTTTCTAGCAACACCTGGGAAAATTTTCTAACTAGATCTCTCGTTAGCTAGCAATATTTTTTCATGTTTTCTCCTCTTGCTTTGTACTCCCTGCGAAATTGTTCAACTACCAGTTGTGAGTCATCTCGTACTATGACCTGTTATTCAGAGTCCAGTGATTAGTGCCTCATACTCTACTTCATTGTTAAAGGCTGGGAACTTGAAACGTAGGGCGTACTCGATCTTATGTCCTTCTGGGGTAATGAGGACGACTCCTACCCACTTGATTGGTCGGTTAAGGAAGCGTCGACATTTAGTACCCAGAGGGCCTCAGTGAGCTCTTATTCAGGTTGGGCATCGTGGTGGGTTGTCAATTTTAGATTAAATCTGCAGCGGCATACCCCTTTTATCTCCAATTGCGGTTTGTACTAAATATCAAACTAGCTAAGCTCGACTGACCACTTCACCAATCGTCCTAAGGTTTTGGGCTTGTGCAATATCTTCTTTAAGGGCTGATCAATTAGGACCACTACAGTATATGCCTGGAAGTAAGGCCTAAGTCTTCAAGCAGCAATTACTAAAGCAAAAGCCATCAGCTCCATCTTTGGATACCTCTTTTCTGCTCCTCTGAGGGCTTTGCTTGTATAATAGACTGGATTTTGAACTCCTTCTTCTTCCCTGACCAAGGCCGAACTCATTATGGTGCTAAACACGGCTAAATAAAGGTAAAGTTCCACTCTTGTGATTATTCTGCTGAGCAGTGGGATTGAGCCCATGTATTCTTTAAGTAGGTTGAAGGCTTTTTCACACTCCTCTGTCTATATGAATGCCTTGCATAGCACCTTGAAGAATGGGAGACATTTTTTCGATGGATCTAAAGATGAATTTGTTCAGTGCCGCTACTCTTCCTGCTAATCTTTATACGTTATTGCATGTCCAGAATGGCTCTGATTTTCTTCAGGTTGGCTTCTATTCCCCTGCTGGACATCATAAACCCGAGAAACTTTCTTGATGCCACCTCGAATGCGCACTTAGTGGGATTCAGTTTCATATTGTACCTTCTCAGTGTTTGGAAGGTTTCTTTCAAGTCTTATAAATGGTCAGTTGTGAGTTTGTTCTTGACCAGCATGTCATCCATGTATACTTCCATGTTGCATCCAATCTGAGACTTGAACATTCTATTCACCAGCCTCTGATATGTTACTCCTGCGTTCGTTAGGCCGAACATCATAACCTTTTAGTGGTATAGTGCCCTGTCAGTGACGAAAGAAGTATGATGTTGGTCTTGCTCTGCCATCCTGATCTGATTATATCCCGAGAATGCGTCTATAAATATGAACATTTCGTATCCAGTTGTGGAGTCCACCAGGAGGTCGATCATAGGTAGAGGAAAACTGTCCTTTGGGCACGCCTTATTGAGGTTCATGAAATTGACGCACATCCTCCATTTTCTGCTAGCCTTCTTTACCATTACTAGGTTAGACAGCCAGGAAGGGTACTGGGCTTCTCGAATGAACTTGGCCTTGGCCAGTTTGTCTACCTCCTCAGCGACGGCTTCGTTACGTTCTAAGATGAAACTCCTTCTCTTATGCTTTGCTGGTTTGGCCCCAACTGTGATGTTCAAGTGATGGGCCGCTATCTGGGGGTTGACGCCTAGCATATCTTCATATATCCAAGCAAAGATGTCTACATTCTTTCTAAAGAATTCTTTTAGTCCTTCCTTTAACTAGTTGGGAGCTGTTGTGCCTATCTTGACCACTCTATTCTGGTTGGGCTCGCCAAGCGTGACCTCCTCTAGGTCCTCGAGGGGCCCTCCTTTTCTAACCTCCTCTTTGTCCCTGACCTCCAGCTCTTCTATTATCAGGGTCTCTTTGTTTATTTCTCTTTTCGAGGATGCCATATAGCATTCCCTTGCCATTAATTGATCTCTTTGTACATCTCCAACTCCTTGCTCCTTTGGAAATTTAACCCTAAGATGGTAGGTGGATGTTACAGCCTTGAACTGGTTCAAGGCCACTTGTGCGATGATTGCATTATAGGTAGAAGGGTAGTTGACCATCAATAAGTTAATTAACTTAGTTGCCTGTTGTGGAGCAGTCCCCAAGGTTATCGGAACGGTTATGGAACCAAGGGGTGTGATACAGTCTTCTGTAAATTCGACCAAAGGGAATATGATAGGTTATATCTTCTACTTCCCAATCTCTATCTAGTCGAACGCCTTCCAAAACAAAATGTCTGCCAAGTTACCACTGTTGATCAGGACTCTCCTGATCTGAAAATTAGAGATGATGGTGGTGATCACCAGGGGATTGTCATGTGACTGGCAAAGCTCTACCGCCTCGTCTTCAGTGAAGGTGATGGTGGACGATTCCCTCGAGGCTTCTTGTTCGGACATTCGGCCATCAACACTTCCCACAGTTGTCTGGCCTCTCTGACATGCTTCTTTCTGGCCGCCAATGATTTGCCTCCTTCTGTGAACCCTGAGGTTATGACCCAAATTTCTCTGAGGGGTTGTTGATTCTGCTGAGCCCGTTCTGGGCTGCTTCGTTTGACTTGTCCTGGCGGTTGCTCTCGCTTCTACCCAACAACGAATCTCCCTAGTTTCCCATCTTTGTTTAGGTTTTCGATCTGTTACTTGAGGTCGAAGCAATCTTCAGTGTCATGGCCATGACCTCGATGGAATCTGTAGTACTTCTTTTTAGGATCTCTTCTCAGGGGGCGTCCTCAACTTGCCAGGCCACTTTAGAGTTGGGTCATTGCGAATCTCGTACAAGACATGCTCTAGAGGGGCAGTGAGGGGAGTGAAGTTGTAGTCGAGGTTGGCAGATCGCCCTTTGCCCCTTTCTGTTTGGGATCCTGACCCAGAGTACATCGGGGTTTTCGCTTCTCGACCGTCCATCCCTTCTCCTGACGACATCTTCTTCTTGTCTGAACATGAGCTGGCTTCTGCTTCACGACCGTGTCTGGTGTTAATGGCATCCTAAGCATTCATGTGCTTCTTAGCTCTGAGCATGAGTCCCGCCATGTCCTTTGGTGGCTCCTTTGTTGGGGAGTATAGGAGTTTGTGGGTTCTATAACCGCTCATAAAGGCAGTGACTGCCACCTTATCGGCTGCGTCCTTGATGTTAAGAGTCTCCTGGTTGAACCTGTTCACGAACTCTTAGAATGATTCTTTTCTTCCCTATTTTAAGGTCAACAGGTAGGCAGCAGGTCTCATCTGCCTTTGTATGTTTTTGTAGTGTCCCACGAACAGCTTGCTGAGTTGGGGAATGTGCCAATTGTCCCTAGCTTAATCCTATTGAACCACACTCTATCCAACCTTTTAAAGGTGATCGGGAGGGTTGGCACATGATTTTGTCGAGCATCGCTTGCAATTATATCAAAGCCTTGTACGTCTCCAAATGGTCCAAGGGGTCTTTGGATCCATCAAAGGTCTCCCAAGTTGGCATATTAAACTTTAGTGGAAAAGGCTACTCCATAACTGCTAGGTGAACGGCGAGTCAATTCGGTTCATCAACTCTTCGACAGTGTTGGGAGTTTTTGCCTTAACTACCTCCAGGACTCTAACCATCTACGCTTGCATGGTTCTGATCTACTCATCCCAGGCGCAGGTGGGGGGGGGGGGGGGGGGGGGGGGGGTGTGTTCTCCATTTTCTTTTTGATGTCCTTTGTGACCTGAGGGACTTGTCACAACCTAGATTGGGCAACGTGGATATGTTCTTCCTTTACTAGCCCCTCTCCATTCTCTTGTCGTGCAACTCCTTCAATGTTGATAAGGCCGTCATCTCCTTAGTTGACCACCCCGATCCTGTCTCCCTCTGTTTGCTGATTTCTGGGCTGTTGATTTTATCTGGGGGTAGCAGGTGGAGCGGTAGGGACCCTCTGAAGTATCTCCTAGTTCTGTGTGATTAGTTGTTGTATGCTAGCCACCATGTTAACGACATACTGCTCCAAAGCTATCATCCTAGTTGTGTTTTGATCCTTCATGGTTGTCTGCCTATGTGTAGTTGTGCTGGACCGGGTTAAGACCATGAAAACAACGAGAAAGTCGTTGTCCACAAACGGCGCCAACTAATAATGTAGTAAATTTGTACGGTCAGCCCCAGGCCAAGCATAGATGATTTGGTGGGAGGTAAAGAGTCTCTAGACTATGAATACCAATGTGGTGTCTACCAATGACATTCCGATGTCAAAGTTAGGCAATAGAATATAGAGATATATTAGCAGAGTTTGGCCTAGATTTTTGATACCTTGGAGTGAGGTGAAGACGTCTATATATAGAGATGGCAGTTGAGAGTGATTATTGGGTAACGGTTACATGCTTTATTAGGGCTGGTGGCTAATTTGTAGGTGAGAATCTTGAAATGTGCTGATGAGGTGCCTGATGCCACGCTCGGGCTGTTTAGGTGGTCTGTCCTATAAGAATGCCCGATCGATGCGAGGTCTGGTTGGGATATTATCCAGATCTGGCCCGGTACATAGAACTTGTACTTATCACCTACCATCAGTGCCGACTGTAAAAAGTAAGTACGTACGTACGTACTACTTCTTTTGTATTATATTGCAGGTTAAGGTGGGGCTTATTTATAACATTGGGTTTGTTTTCATTATTAGTAATTGTAGTAACTATGCACATGATCTGTCTTTTTTATAGTAGTACTCTATGCTACAAATCTTCTTAGTGCTGCTGCAACTGCTTCTTCTTCTTCAAACAAGACAGATCATGATCATCAAATAACCAACTACGACTATTCATGTAGCAGCAATGGCAGTAGCATTACCGAATGCTTTTGGCAAAGAGCTGAAGTTTTTGTAATAGATTTCGACATAAGCACAAGGCTTCTTCTACTAGCTTGCGTTCGAATGGCAGAGGTGTTCGAACGGCAGACTAGACCGTGCAAACGCTCGACAGAACTGAGTACTTCGAGACTTCAATCCTTGTTGAGTTTGGAAACATTTCCTACTTCGATTTATACTTCGTCCAAGGTTCTACAAACACTCCGGTATTTGTAGAACCGGTCCAGTTCAATTAATTTACTGAAAATGCAATTGAATCAGATTGAACCGGGTTGACCCGACTGGTATTTTAAAATACCAGTGAACAGGCTGGTCAGTTTTTTTAAAAAACCGTTGACCACCTTTGACTTTTTAAGTCTATTTCAAAAATTTGATGTATTTGTAACTCTCAAGAGTTGAACTTGGGAACTAAAGGTAGAATTAAGTGACAATTATTATTGCTCCACCTGATTTATTGTGTTTTACTTTGCAATATAAATTATATTTAAGGTAAAAATAAATAAGATACATGTAATTTATAACACCGGTTGAACCGATTGAACCACCGATTGAACCAATAAACTGTGAACTAATAGTCTCGCCAGTTTAATGTCCGGTACGGTTCTGATAACTATGGTTTTTGACAAACTTGAATGGATAAGAGTAATATTTAGCAAAAAATTCAAAGAAAATATATTTCGAAATACGAGCTCTTGCTAAAACATGGTGCAAGGGCGTAAATTGAAATAGCACTACATTTCGAATGTGCCAAAATAAACATAAACATGTAGATGTAATGATCGCTTCAAGTTACCAGCTGGATTCTTAAGCTTTTGATGAAGGCAAACTGGAATCGGAGTCATTGGGCGAGGAAGCATGGACAACCAAGGAGATTTAATAGGGCTAAGGTAGGGACAATCCCACAGAGGGTGAAGCACAGTTTAATTCAGTTGAAGTTGTGGAGACAAGACCCGGTGCAAGTTGTTAAAAGACTTGTCGAGGAAGTTGAAACTGCCCAAGCATGGGTGAGGTGGCAAAAACTAGTGCATACTACCATTAAATGGCATCCCCCTGATGGCCAGATTATGAAAGTTAATACAGATGGAGCAGCTCTAGGCAACCCAAGTAGCGCAGGTAAGTATGGGTCATTGGATTGATGGGTTCATGCAGAGACTAGGTTGGGCAACTCCCCTGGCAGCAGACTTATGGGCCATATGGCAAGGGTTGTATTTGGCTTGGGACTATGGAAGCCTGGAGGTAATTGTTGAAACGGATTGTGAAGAGGATTTAGATCTAATCAGGGCACCCAATCCCAATCATCCTAATCATAACCTAGTCCTACAAATTCGAGCTGCCATGTCTAGAAGGTGGGCTTGTCATCTGCAGCATGTGTGGAGAGAGGCAAACGGATGTGCAGATCACTTGGCTACCAAGGCTTTAAAAGGATCTCTAAGTCTTCACAAACTAAAGGAACCTCCTTTATCGATGAAGCCTGTACTGGCCTTAGATATCTCCAATTGGGGATAGGGTAGACAGCTGACTTCTTAGCTTTGTTTTTGGCTTTTGGCCTCTCAGGCACCAAAAAAAAAAAAAAAAAAGAAGTTGTGGAGATAAGAAGGCGAAGCATTTTTGTTATTCCTTTAGAGCACCACTTTGCCTTACAAAAACCTGAGTCTCTTTTATTCAGAGCAAGGCTGCGTGGTATTTCACAGGCACTGGTTAATTGTTTCTTATAAAGCAAAATTCAATCTTTTATTTTTTCCCTTGTTAATGGAGCTCTCACGTGATTTGGTTACAGTAAAGGATAATACTATATAAACAGAAAATTCATAAAAATCAATCACAAAATCAATGTAATTGAATGAGATTCGTTCACTTAAAACTAAAATACTCATCATGGTAACTCTTAATTAAAATAATACTATTGCCATATCATTCTAAGGAGATTTTCTGTGCAATTTTTTTTTTTATAAAAATAGCATTTTTGTAACACCCTAACCTTAAATGTTGATTAATTAGAGTTAACCTAAATTAATTATAAATAATTCAGATAATTAGTGTTGTGTGATGAAACACACACCTTTTCTTATGTTTGTGATACCTCCTACTTAGTACATTTACACCTCATCACGTTATTACAAGACAAGTGTCTTGCCAATTTTGGGGACTCACACGCTTTGATTGCACCTCTTGCTTAAGAAAATAACACCTCCTACTTAGGAATTACACCACAACATTTTGTTGCAAGACAAGTGTCTTGCTAAGTGTCAATAAAAGACAAACTCTTAAGTAGTATAAATAGGAGCTTGGGAAGAAATTATAGGAAAGAGAAAAAAGGAAGAAAAACCCTGAATACTTTGTGAGTGAATATGGAATAACTAAAAAATTGCGTGGTGATCTCTACAAAGATTGTGAGACGTTTGAACTAAACCAGTTGTATACAATATGCTCATTCCTATTCCTTTTGAATATTCATGGTCGTTGTTGAACTCCATAATTATATTATTTTTGGATCTGTTAGATTTTTCTCCAGCACATCCTTGAATATTATATTCGTTGTTAATTCTATGAAAATATTATTTTGGGTATGTTGGATGTACCGAGGAACTAATTAGTACATGTACAAATGCACTTGTTGGCCTGTTATTGGAAATAGTTATGGAAGAGTGACCCTACATGGTGTTGGTTATGATATTTGGTATTGTTATGTAACACGGTTAGCGTTTGGCATGGTACTGAAAAAGATCAAGTAATGGGCCTAATTAAAATATTAGAATGATTATGAATATCTTAATCCGAGTTATTGAACTAAGTTATTTGTTGAGCCTCATTTAATTGTTCTTAGTGGACTAAGCATTTGTACTCTAGTCGTATTGTATACTTCCGGGTTTAATTTTATTTTTCAGGTTGAAGTGGAGTGTGTTCCAGTACAATAGTTAGAGCACGTTGAGTTGATTACTTGGAACTTGTAACAATTTATATTATTTTTGAGGTCTTGTTATCGACAGTCTGAAAAGATTTGGGTCGTTACAATTTTCCTTCAATAAAGCATTCTTGGTTGGAAAATGCTATTTTTCAAGAAAACTTTTATAGAAAATTTCACTAGAATAATATGAAAGCGGCATTCTTTTAATTAAAAGTCATCATGATAGGTGTTTTATTTTTAAGTAAATGACTCTCATTCAACTATATTATTTTGATAATAAATTATGTATAAATTTTGTATTTGTATAGCATTACTCTTTTTTTATTATGGGTAACCAAGAAGAATTTCTCTCTGGTAGTTATCAAATTTAGGGTTCAAGCCCTGACATCCCTCTCCCCCATATCCTAGATAGATAAATAGATATTGTATTGCTTTCTTAGTGTTATTCAAAAAAGGAAAATTATCATGACCATAGGCTAGGTTACGCAATTTCCTCTTTTTTCTATAGAAAAAAATATATATTTAGAATGGCATTAAGATTTGTAGTAGCCATCAATGAACGCAGATCCTCTGCCCGCTGGGGGTGCCCCCTTTTGTACTCCATGTATTCTATTGGGCCATGTCATCAAATATAATGACACATTAATGCTTAAAATTAATTCTAATTAATTTTATTTAGCATTTATAAAAGATAAGTATGAAATCTATAATAGGTAACAAGATAAAAGAATAAATCTGAAAAGAATTGCAAATTCCTAAACCAATATCCTTTCTATGTAAAGATTGCAAACCGTCATCATTATATACTGCAACAAATTCTCCTCTTCCTCAACTCGGAAACACAATTCTAGTGACCTTAAATATGTTGACTCAGTTATTCTAATAATCTGAACAAGAAGGTAGGCCACTAAACTCGTTAAATCATTTGTGAAGACCTCCCATGATCAGTCCAAAACTAAGAAACTTCATGCAACAATGGCTGAGGCAGCAGAAAAATAGAGCACCTTGTTTCTCGTAAATTCAAATTATGAGTCTACAGAGCACTCTGTTTTTTGCAATTTTTAATTATGGGGCTGCAGAGAATTTTTTATATATTCTGGGGTTGAAGACCATGTAGAGTGTAATGTCAAAAAGTTGGGGAGGGCTCCCATGCAGCACGTTAAAAATTGTATGCATGAAAATAAGAAGTTCAATTTAAATAGAACCCCTTCATTTCTGGAACAAGGTCTCAAGATTTTCTAGAACAACATCATTTATTCTTTTTGCAAATTCCTTTACTATTATTACATTCCATAACTCAGACTTTTCAATAGTTGCACAACCAACATTCCATTACTCTAATTTGTTCCTTGAATCAGTAAACTTTGGTTTCAACAAATCACCCACGCCATTACACTCCACAACGATATGTCTTCCAAAAGAAAAAAAAAAATCAATAAGTCTCAATAAACCTTAAGAAATGATCTTATAGGAACGAAATATGTAAGACAAATTCTGGTACTTAATTCAAAGGATTAGAATGGAAGCATCTTGAAGTAACATAATTTCATTTTACAAAGAATATCGAGTAAGAACAGAAAACAAAGGTTAAGATGGACTCGCAACTGGTTTGACTTAAAAAAAAATATCATTTAACGTAATCTCCAACCAATCCAACTGCTCACGAACTTTCAACTGCACCAACAAACCTTAAGCCTCAAAGTGTACACAATCCACCTAAAATCAAAGACAAAAGTTGTCATATGATAATGCAGTGGAAATTAAGAAAGGATGTGTGGTGATTAAATTGTGATTAAACCTCATACAATAAAAAATTCAAATTAAAAATCCAATCTTACCTTCATAATGATGAAACATGATCACCTTAAAGCCCCTCCTTTTGGTAATTCAGATAATGGTATTGCTGATACCCACTGTGCTAAAAATATTTTTGTGTGATTTTGGTCAATTATAGGCCATAATACAACTTGGATTCCACGGTACGCATACATGAAATATGTTTGGTACCTCAGTTAACTTTGTCATGTTGGAGAAGCTATGTTCATCTATGAATGATTTATAACCATTGGAGTTAATTTGTTGATGCATAGTCAAATCGAACGGTTGTAAGTCAATTTGTTGGTCTACGGTTACTGGTCATGGTTTATAAGCATTGTAATCAATTTGCTGAATTGCCTTGAAATTTGGTGGCTGCAAAGTCATCATGATCATGAACCAAAAAAATAAATAAAGAAACAGCAATAAGAAAATATAATATAACTAAAATAACCTGCAACTGGGAAGAATTGAAGAAGTTAAAATACTCCATCATAGGATTAGGTTGTTGGTGGCTTGGATTTGATGCCTGCACAGATATCAAATTGAAGAAAACAAATCTCTAAGAAACTTTGCAAACCGCTATCTTAAAAAAAAAAAAAAGAAATAAAGAAAGAAATGGTACCTATGCAAACTTCGTGAGCTGAGGCATCAAATTTTCTTCAGTTGGAAAACATGATCCCCTAATAGCACATGTTGGAAAACATGATCCCCTAATAGCACCTGTTGAAGGTACCGCAACATCTTGAACAGCCTTGTTACTCAAGGTCGATTTGCCTTTCGAACTTTTTCATTTTTTGTGGCCTTCTCCAAAGCACTAACCCATCTCTTAGAACCATTACCACATCTCCTTTTTGCCTTTATTTTCAGTCCTTTCATTTGAATACCATTACGAGTACATGAATTTAAGCTTTTATCAACACTTTTTGTACTCCCAAGAAATGCACCATCATGAGCATGTGAATCAACAAAAGGTTCCATTATGGTAAAACCTTTGAATCTTGCTTCGACATCTTCCAATATCTTGTTATACCCTCTAATAGCAATTTCATATGTTTCCTCTAGTTCTGCGCCCTTGCTACTAATTGATTAAATAAGAGTGATAAATCTTTACAATGTTTTGTCATGTTTGCTTTTGGGTTACTTGCCACTATCAACTCACGAGTAGTTTCCAAAGCTCTAACTTTGCATTTTTTGTCCATCTCTTCAAGACATATTGATCTGGAACCGTTCTAACATTTTTAAAAGAATAAAATTTTAAAGCATGTGAACAAAGGATCCCTACAAATTCAAATTTCTTGCAACTGCATTGAATTGTACACTTTGATGAGTCAAAGATAACACTGTTCATTGCGTCCATCATGAGGAGTAACCTTGAACTCAGTGACTGTCCCATCATCCCCACATACATCTATGTTGCAATTCCATGTCTTCCATATCTCTTGATGAAATATCTTAAATACTTCCGGTGTGTATACACTAGCAGCATGTTCTAATATTTCAGCGGGGAATGCTAAAGGAGGAGTGCTCTAGCTAGCTTTGAAATCTGCTTTTGACTCTTCATATCGCCGATATTCTACTAATCTTTCAAAATGATGAAAAAATTGCAACAAGTCATACTTGTAATCAATATAATTCTTCACTTGGTTGTTCATGCTTTCACTTCGTTGTGTGGTGCTCATGTCTGCACAAAAGACTTGCCGCTCATAGACTAATGCCGATTTCTCCATTTGATCAAATAACCATTTCAACCATTCATTGTCTTGGAGATTGTACGTTTCAAGCATCTTGTTCCATGCATCAGTAAACTCATCAACCTTATCATAATCATAAACACAACTACTAAAATCTTTAGCAAAGCCCTTGAATTGATCAAACACACCACTAAGGTATTTTGTTGCATTTTGGTACATGTGCCAGGCGATGATGGGTCTCTAGCCATGAAGAAGCTAATGCTTTAGCCATTGCAGCATCTTGGTCAATTAGTATAGTTTTTGGCCTTTTCCCATTCATTGCCTTCACTAATGATTGAAACAACCACTCAAAAGTTTCTGCTGTTTCTTCATATAATAATGCAGCTCCAAAGATGACAGTTTGCTTATGATGATTCACTCCAACAAATAATGCAAATAGGCGGCTTTCTTTATTTTTTTTTTTTGTAAGTCGTATCAAAGCAAACCACATCTTCAAAATGACCATAGACCACTTTCATCATTGCATCTGCCCAAAAAATATTTGTAACTAAATCAGCCACATCAACCTGTATTGCATACGAGAAATTCGGGTCTTCTACTTGCATTTTCTGTAAATATTCTAGCACACCTCATGTATCACCAATTTGCATATCAATAGTTCTCTTAGAGCGCAAATAATTTCTATAATCATTAGGAATGAAACTTAAATTCTCACGTCCTCCAGCTTGTCTAGCCAATAATTACATTGTTTGCTTTGGGGGCAATCCCTGAACTCTCTACCATGTCAACTACAAACTTTTGTGCATCTGTCATGCTTTTGTGGGATCTCAATAGGTGACATTTTCTTGGACCCCCTAATGGATGTAAATGCTCAGCTATAAATTTAAATACACAAAATTTTCCAGTTAATTGAGAAGAAACCCTCAATTCGGCCAAACAACCAAATCTTGTCTCAGCACAATTTGATTTCACCTTATCATCTCGTTTATCTTCCACGCATTTTCCTTGACAAGAACAACAGAATACTCTATCTAATATTTCCCTAGTATCTGATCTATGTCCTTTTCTCCTTCAAGTGCTAAAACTAACCTTATTAGCATATTTGTTGTAGAAATTATATGCAGTATCTTCAGATTCAAACTCCATGCCTTTTTTTTGAACCATATCATCAGGCATTGTACAATGAACTAAGTCTTCATTTGTAACAATGTCTTTGGATAAGTCAATACTAGCATCAGATTGAGCAAGCACTTCCTCAGTATTATTTTTAATCTCATTTGAACATTTTGAAGTTTGGCCTTCTTGAAAATTAAGCCTTCGGGATGCTTGAGGAGTAGGTTTCATATTATCTGAAAAGCATGATATATGAAAACTATGAGATAGTCTGCAACTTGAATGTGAAACTTTGGTTGTAAAGTTGTATGCAATTTATTCTAAAGATGGTGCATGCACGTTTAATTTTTTTTTTTTTTTTATATTCCTCCTTGAAAGAATTAAAAGAATACCATAAACGAAATAAAAATAATGAATCTTACTTGTACTTGGAATGTGAATAATCAGTATGTAAACTTCTTCTCGACTCTCTATGGTTTTCTTAACTACTTGTTAATAGCTGGATGTTGAAGAAAGGCAAAAAAGATTAGGGTTATTTTCATGAGATTAGAGAGAGGAGTATTGATTTAGAAAGAATTCCTATATTGATTTGTTTCCAATTATATATGTTAATTGTCATATTTATGAATTTAACACTTATAAATAAAATAAACATTAACATGCCATTATAATTGATGACATGGCTCAATAGAATACATGAGGCAGAGAAGGGACACATTTAGGAGGTAGAGGATCTGCGTTCCCATCAAAAACTATCTACAAAGACTTTTTATGACACGAATATGGATTTGATCTAAATTAATCTTAGGGTCCATTTAGTACTGACTTTTCGACTAATTTTTTTTTTAAACTTATAAGCAAAGAAACTAGATTTTTTTTTACTTTTTTACTTTTTTGCTTATCTTTAGCTAAAGTAAAGCCAGAAAAACAAAAAAGTTAGAAAAATTTGACTTTTTTACTTACAAGCTTAAAAAAAACTTGACAAAAAAGCTATACCAAACGGACCCTTAGTTTGAAAAATGTTATTCTTTTAAAAAAATTTGTATAAAAAATTTCATCAAAATAATATTTTTTTTTAATTAAAAGCCATCTCAATAGGTGTTTAAGTTTAAAGTAAAAGTTAACTCATTTGATCACATTATTCTGTTATAATTTTTTTGGCCATATGACATTGCCCAAAAAATTTTAATGTTAATTTTTTTGTCTTGAAAAAGAGTTCCCAATATCCCCACGCTAAGAGTAAGGATGGCAATGGACCGAAAAAAATGGATGTCTGACTGAATCCTCCTTTTTTGGAGCGTAGGGGATACAAGATGGGGATGAAGGCAGGGATAGAGGTCGAAATAAAAATCCATGTGAGAATGGACTAAGTTCTTCCCCTGTCCTGCCTCCACCTTGCTTCCTTTGCTTTTAGCTTTTTTATTTTTTTAGTGTTTGGTGTGCTAGTGATACCATTACTAGGTTTTGTGTTGATTGGTGTCTAACTAATGTTCAATAATTTTTAAATATTGTTTGTTAGATGAACTTTTAATTTGTTATTTTAAGCTTTAGTTTATTTTGATAGTACTATAACACTATTTTAATTCATATGCAACTCAAAATGTTTGAACGTTAATTACATCTTATTGCAACGTGGAAACCACGAGAGAATTAATATTTCTATCTTTATTTTTCTTGCTTTGTATTGTTTATTTTCTTTGTATAAAAAAAAAAAAAAATTGGACTTAAACTTGAACTTGAGTTGGGAAAAGAGGTGGAGGCTGGGACGGAAATAAAGACATAGTTGTACTCGTTGAGCAAGAGATGAAAATTCAAATTAATCTCTATACAAAATATAAATAAATATTTTAATTAAAAATAAAAATCTCAACTTTCCATTCTCATTCCTACAGTGTGATCGGTGAGAAGCTCTCGTGCATCTTGTAAAGGCATTATTATATTTGTCAAGACTACTCAATCACAACCCACACACCAAAAAATTAAAGGAAAAAAATAAAAGAAAATCCCCTGTTTTTTCGTTCGTCCGAAAACAGAAAGGAAAGGTTTAATTTTTACAACCTTTTACTTGAGGAGATAAGAACAACAAAATAAAAATCATACTATTTTAAAGTGATAATACGTGGATCAATATAGACACACGCATGCTAAATGAAAAAGCAAAAATTCAATACATAATGAGATAGGACAAGGGGAAGCGTGATGGTATGTAAGAAAACCATACCCCTTTGTCTTTAAAGTCACTACAACTCTTGAGACAAAAGCAAACCCCACACTACTGAAAACTTGTCTAATCATATATATATTTTGTGTTTACTTTATATTTTGTCTTTTTTTTATGTGACACTTTATATATTTTGATATTTTTAAAATATTATGTCATAAAAGTAATTAATTAAATAATTATTAAATTTATTTATTTATTTAATTTATATTATTAGTTTTGTAAAAGATATACATAAACAGTTAAGTACTAGTCAAAAAATTATGAATTACAACTTTAGCCACCACTTATACGTATAAAACAATTAAATCCTATCTAAAAAATTACTATATTAGAAGAAAGAACAAATCAAAAAGTAGTTCAGTCCAATTCAAATTCCTTAAATGATTAAAATTTAAATAACAAATTTATCCATCAAGTGAGGCTGCTATACGTACATGTTTTATGTTTTTCATCTATGAATAATATTAAGACTAAAGAATTTTAATTTGTTTTATATTCTTAATTATTTTAAATTTAAAATTAATTACTTATAACATTTCTATTGTAAATTTGAACAAGTATTACTCTCTGTGTATTGCACAGATTGACACTTAGTATTTATATACTTAGATGTGATCTGTGTTACCGTGCGCATTCTTAACAAAATATTTTATTTTGCTTTTGATAAATTAAATTTAAAAAACACGTCACAATATTTAAATGTAAATGTAAAAAATTAAATAAAGTGTTTGGATGGATCCAATGTAACAAGGCATAACTTATCAAATTAAAAAAAATTGTATGTCCAGACAATAATAAAAAAAATTTTAGAATATTTTTTACAAGTTATGGAATTCACATAACTTGTTTGGACGGGATTTAAATTTGAGATAAAAAGTTTAATTAATCTCAACTATTAAATATAATTTAAAATTAAATTCGAGCAATCGAATATAAATACGGGGAGATGTTTTCAAAAAAAGTTATGTTTTATTATATAGATTACTGTATTTTGTTTTCTCACCATATATATATTTGTGTATATATATACCATCACCACAGCTAAGAAGACCCGAGTGTCCATTCTGTGCAACGAAAGTGATGTTAAGCCACGTCCACATTTATGCACGGGTCAAAAAAGGCAAAACACTGTGCATTTATCGTACCAGAAGGAGAAGTGTCTGGAATAGAAAGGTCAAAACCGTAAATACACTGTGCACTCAAATTGTGTAATTCAGGAAGAAAGCGACGGGCAAAAAGATCCAAACTTCCAAAAAGCAAGGGGTAAAAATGTCCAAAAGGATCCAAAAATGGAGAAAGAGGCAGACGAAACCGACGAATCAGTCGGTGCTCATGGCACTTTTTATATATATAGATTAAAATTATCGACTGAGCCATTTTCTCCTCCACTATCTCAACATAGAGCACCGACAGAATAGTTATATCCACCCCAGAGATCTACAGAGAGCTATCCATTAATTATCCGAAGCTTTTTTTTTTTTTTTTATACACGGCAATTTGGAAAAAGGGAGTGGGCTGGTGGGGATTCAACCCGCACCTAATGAGTGGAGTGCGTAAGCCTCAACCACCCGTTGCTCATGCGCAGCTATCTTCGTTCACCAATATAAGGACCTCCTGCTGCTCTCCATGCCATTAATCACCCCTGAACCAGTTGCCCTGAAGTAACTCTCAGTGCCAGTGTTTTTAGTACTTTAACAAGCTTATAAGATGGGGATGATCACTGTGAAGAAAAACTTTTCTCTACTTCTCTTTGTGATGATAATACTCTGGGCTACAAATCTCAGTGCTGCTGCTGCTGCTGCTTATTCATACACTACAGATCATCATCAAACAAAGTCTTTTTCTTCTTGCAACGGCACCATTGCCGAATGCTTCGGCAAAGAGCTGGAGTCTGTAATGGACTCCGACATAAGCAGAATGCTTCTTCAACAGCAAGGGGGTAAAGACCCAGCCACCACTTTCACCCTTTTTAAAGGTAAAACAATAGGCGGGAGATGTAATCGAAACAAGTATGTTAATTGCCTACCGAACGCAAACAAAATTACAATCCGACGTGATTGTAAGCCCTACGAAAAGTGCCGACTACATGCATAATATGTGCGTACATGCATGTATGTATGCATCTACCGATGGGTTAGTTCGTATATAGTCCTACTCTTCTGCTGCTGCTGCTGGGTGGAGTTCTTAGTCATGTCGATGTATTAATGCTAGTGAAGGGTTTATTTTGTATATGGCATTCATTTGCCAAGGGTTAGCCAACCAGAAATATTGTGTTTTTTTTTTTTCATTATTGTAGTACAACATCAATGGATTCTAGTGTTGAATCTATGATCACATCTTCAAACTGATATTGTATTAATCCCAGACATGGATAGATTTTTGTTTACAGTCGTGCATTCTTGAGGTGTACAGACAAACAAATCTTCATTCTCCTCAGCTTCAAATGTAGAGGTCGCTTTTCTATAATGTCCAATTGAGCTAAACGGGAAAAGGAAAAAAGAGAAAAAAAAAAATGAAGTAAAAATGAGTCTCCCCAAAATATAGATCTGGGTATCTAAAATTGAAGGAACTTTAGAAAAATAATGGCTTCAGATGGTGTGAATTAATTCTATACTATTCCCTGCAGAACAAACTTACCCTTATCATGGTCTGTCCAAAGTTGAATTGATTCGGTGGCCTTTAGCTTCCGAGGCCAGCAACTCCAATTTCAATTTTCCAATGGAGGATGAAACTTAACACTTTTCACTTTCAAAAGCCAACGAGTGTTATTTTGAGAGAGAGAGAGAGAGAGAGAGAGAGAGAGAGAGAGTCTATGGCAGCAAGCCGGCTCAACATCATCTGGGGCCTAAGGCGAAACATTTAAATGAGGCCTTTTAAATTTTTAATATCATGAATAAATTATTATTTAAAATTTATTTTTCTTGCCTTTTGAGATGCAAATTTATTAATTAAATCTTTATATTCGAGATTTATTAACATATTCTTTTCAATTGATAGTATTGCTAATCCAGTTAATCTTTCTTGTGACATAGTCGATCTTAAATAGGACTTTATTAATTTTAACTTTGAAAAACTTCTTTCTGCAGAAGCAACTGTTACTGGTATAGTCAATAATATTCTATAAGCAATACATGTATTCGGAAAGGAATCTAATCTTTTTATATAATTTAATACGTCAATTGGTGTGCTTTCTTCTATTTGTAAAATTTCTTTTAAAACTTTCAATTCCGAAAATAAATATAAACCATCAATATCAAAAAAAATGTCATGTTTTAGGTTACATTCGAGATTAAGACAATATTTTTTCAAACTATCATCCTTTAGTAATTTTAATTTCTTAAAATTAAACAAAAAACCAAAAATATTGTCATATATTTGAAATTGTTCAAACCTACTTTGAATTGAAGAAATCGCCTGATCTACTATGTATAAAAAATATTCAATCCTAAAAGATTCTTCAACAGATTGTGATGTTTCGTCGTTAATATTTTCGTCAAATTGTTTTTTCCTACGAATAATACGTTTTTCATGAAATACAGATTCTATTTCCATTTGAGTAGCAATTTCTTTTGATGAAATCATAGTAGATGTAAATCCATTTTCTCTATATTTCTTAAAAAATGAAATAAGACCTTTTAATTGGTCTATTGCAACATTAATACGCATGTCTTTTGATTGTAAATATTTACTAACAGAATTTACAGCAAATAATATATCATACCAAATAGTCATACCTAATAAGAACTCAAAATTTTCTAGTTCATATGTTGCCAAACAATTAGCTTCACTTTTTATTTTAGGATCATCACTTGTTTTGGCTAACTGTAACAAAGCATTTCTTATTTCAGGAGTTTGAAATTTTATTGTTTTGACACTTTCAACATGACTCTCCCAACGTGTTTGGGATAAGGATTTAAGAGTTAAATTTGGGATATTATCTTGTAAAATTTTTCAACGCTTTGTAGAAGAAGAAAATAATGAATATATACGTTGTACCACTCCAAAAAAAGATATAGCTTTAGGACAAGAATTAACCATATCACAAATGACTAAATTTAGATTATGACAACCACATGGTGTGTAAAATGCTTTAGGATTTATATCAAGTACTCTTTTCTGTACTCCTTGGTGTTTTCCTTTCATATTAGATCCATTATCATATCCTTGTCCACGTGCATCATTAATATCAAGTTTAAGATTTTTTAATGCATCTATAATTGTATTAAAAAGTCCCTTCCCAGTGGTATCATTCACTTTTAAAAATTCTATGAAATATTCTTCTATTTTTATGGGACTTGTTGAAACATTAACGCATCGTAGTACAAGAGACATTTGTTCTTGATGACTTGTATCCGGAGTATAATCGAGTATAATTGAATAGTATTTTGCTTCTTTAATTGTTTTTATAATTTTATTTTTAATTTCGTTTGCTAATAAGTTAATCAATTAATTTGTATATTATGTCCAAGATAATGATTATGAAGTCCATCATGTTGTATACGTCTAATATGTTCTTGCATTACTGGATCAAATTCTCCAATCATTTCAATTAAACTTAAAAAATTTCCATTATTTTCTTGATAAATCTTTTCATTTGTTCCTCGAAATGCCAAATTATTTTTACCAAGATTCTTTACTACAGCAATAATTCTTAATAACACTTTTTTCCAATGATCTTTTTCTCTATTAATCTGTTCTTGGATATCTTTATCAATTGTTTTATTTTTTAATAATCTTATTTCTAAATCAACCCAATTATTCATATTAGTAATATGTTCATTAGTTGTTTCATGACTCTTAAGCTTCACACTAAGATTTTTCCAGTCTTTGGTTCCTTCGTTAGCTAATTGACTTGTACTAGAATTTGAATTAAATAATTTACAACTAAAACAAAATACATTATCTAAATCTTTTGAATACACAAGCCATTTTCTATCATATTTCTCTCCATTAGGTAATTTTCGTGTATTATATATATTAGAGAAATGTCTAGATAGTTCATCTTTAGGAAAATTTATATCATTATATCTGATTGGACCTTTTTCTATTAATAGATCTCTTAATTTTGTATCAATATTATTCCATTGACTTGGATCATAAATATTTGGAGCAATATGGTCATTATTTAATTTATTTTCATTTATATTTTGATGTTCTTCAAAGTTTTCGTTGCTTTCTTCAACAGTATCTGTTTATTATTATTATTATCTTTTATGTTAATAATTTCATTATCCTCTAGCTCTTTAGGATCAATTATATGTTCATTTAGGGAATTTTCACTTAAATCTTTTGTTATATTTTGATTATTGTTGGTAACAAATCTATCCAGAGCTCCTTTTTGAGATTGAATTAAATTTTCTATTCTTCTTTTTTTTTTGAAGTTTTGCGTATCCAAATTCATATTTTCTAGTAGACATATTTACAAGTTATAGTACAAAACAAACTCTTTATCACAAATTATAGTAACTTACAACTCACACAGAGTATATGTCTGTATTTATATAGCAGAGGCAGTGAAGATTGGGGTATGGCACCTTTGATGTATGTTCATGTCATCTCATGATGTGGTGTTTTATCAAAGTATTATTATTATATTTTCTTTTATTTTTGGAGAGGTCAAACTGAATAGGGAAGACTATATTGTGCCACAAGCTGCTAAGCCCCACGGCAGCAGGAATAGGGGCAGAGCTTAAAGGTAAGATTTTGTCAGAAATCACGCAAAGAATATATATATATATATATATATATATTTGGCTAATAAAGTGTGTGGATCAGATTGTGTGTTCCATTAATTTTAAAATCTGTACAATTTAGAAAATTATCTAATCAAAAAATTTAGAAAATTATCTAATCAAAAAAATATTAGAATTTAAACAATATTGAAAGTACAGAACAATGGAACTTGATTTATCACCGTTGACAATAAAAATTGCAAATAAAGATGAGAGCTTGAGTTTGATATAACTTCTACAACAAGACAATCAATAAATGATAACTGGATCAGTACATTTTTGCTATTAACAATAATTAAATAAAATAGAGAAAGATACCAAACAAAAAATAAAATACGTAAAACAAAAATTACCTCAATACTAATCCACAAATATTGTACTTGATGACTATGAAGTTGATTTTTCAGGGTTGTGAGAAAGGGAGAACACAGAGAGAGAGAGAGAGTTTGATAGGATTATAACTCCTAAATTGCTTTACATAGAAAAAGAGTCATTTAGGATGGAGACCTTTCATCTACCTTATATTGGAAAAAATAATAATCAGATAAGAATTTAGTTTTGCATTAAATTAGTTTTTAAAATTTATTTTTACTACACAGTTTTTAAAGTTAATTAATGTATTTTTTTATTTTAGGCCTTTTTTCCCTCCTCATCTAGACTTTTACAAAAGAAAATATATAATAATTATATTATATTATATATATAATATACATATTTTAAAAAATTGGGGCCTTAAAATTTTGGAGGCCTTAGGCAATGGCCTCAGTTGCCTAACCTATTGAGCCGGCCCTGTATGGCAGGTTGTGAAAGTTCTGTTCACATGAAATTTTAGGTAGGTGGTGAGTTCACCGGATAAAGAAAATAAAAACAATTAACAAATCTCACCAAAATGATTTTTTTTTTTTTGCAGTTAAAGAAAATTTTCTATTTTAAAGTAAAATAATTCAATTCAATCATTTCATTTTGTAAAAAAAATTATAAAAAAAGCTATCATAATTATGTAGCTATTCATTTTTTCAATTATGAACTATTTTGATTAGACTTTTGTTATAAATTTATAATTTTTTTATTAGCATATCAGCAATTTATTTATTTATTTTGTTTGTATAGTACAGTAGCTATCCCATCGAATAATTGGAGAACAAAACTTTTAGAATGCTGCCAAAGACTGCTCTTGTAATTTTCTTCTTTTTTTTTTCCTTTTTATTTGTGTGTGAAAAAATCTGCAAAGACTTCGACAAAAGTGAGTCTTTCATGGCCCAACTCAATTGCAGTGTTCATTCACAGTCCCTACTCCTGTCCCACCCTCCCTGTCAAAAGTAATTTTGTCGTAGTTAACACTAGATGGGAAGAAGTCCGGTCAATTGTGGTCCTGAAAAGTGAGAGGCTCCCAAAGAATTGAGTCTGCCAGTGCTAAACAGGCAATTACAAATTAGAAAAGAGAATTTTTGTACAAAAACGCCACCAAATGATTCGTATTTTAAAATTGATCAGTCACATTAAAAATCAGGCTATGCTTTTTTTTTTTAATTTTTTTTAATTTTGATAGAAAGCTTATAACATCTTTGCAATTAGTTAGAATGAGAGTCTTTTTCAAGTATGAAAAAAAATAATATTTAAAAGGAGAAAAGACTTAGGTCACAATTTTTTAAGTAATGCGTTGTCTCTAGTCTTGTAATTCAGACCTGACATTTTTTATTTTTTAATTCAGACCTGCCATTTCATCAGCCTAAAAGTCTAAA
Organism: Euryodendron excelsum; assembly: GCA_033060915.1. Lineage (NCBI taxonomy): Eukaryota > Viridiplantae > Streptophyta > Magnoliopsida > Ericales > Pentaphylacaceae > Euryodendron > Euryodendron excelsum. The sequence goes on along the minus strand of CM065385.1, from coordinate 42,482,952 downwards.
TCAAGTTTGAGCAAGATGATCACGTGATTTGCTTTTAATAGTCACAATAACTATCACCTAAACCTATTGAACTATGCTGAACTTATCACAACCAAAGCTATACAACTGAAAATTTTATATAAAATTTCACTATTAAATAAAAATTATTTATTTTAAAATAAAATATTTATTAAGATAACCCTTAATTGCAAACATACAATTGATTCATTATTTTAATAAAACCGTGTTAATTGGTGGGACGTAATTAAAATAGCAGCTACTCATTGGATGTATTTTACAGCCGCACGCCTCTAATTAGTGTTTCTCTTTTAGTAAAAAAAATTTTTGTGTCTTCGAGCACCTAGTTAGCCCTTGAGAAAGAATTTTTCAGTATCTGTTATTCAAAGGGCACCTTCGCTCAGAGTAGTCTCGTCTTTTCTTCCTCGTCCTTTGGTTTTAAAATCTACTTTATTTCTTCTTCCTCTGTTAATTCCATTCATCCTCAATCTCGTCCAACTTGTCTCCTGGACTGCACAAGCTCTGTTACAATGAAGAAAGCCACCGCTAAAGACCTTTGTCCTACGAATTACCTACTGATATTTCTCAGTCCTCTGTATCTATTCTTCTCAGTCATCCACATCTCCTGCGGCGACTCTCCACCTCGTTACAGTCCGACTGAAAACATTGCAGTGGACTGTGGCAAGTCAACACCTTCAACTGGACAAGATGGCCGGAACTGGGTTGCTGACATTGATTCCGAACAATTTACTGTAGAACAACTAAAAATGAGTAACATGTCAATAGCCTCTTCAGCACCCACCACCACTGTTCCTTACTGGACCGCGCGTTTCTCCGCGTCTGAATTCACCTACAAATTCCGGGTAACCTCCGGCCCGAAATTCGTTCGCTTGCACTTCTACCCATCTTCGTACCAAAATTTTGACAGCTCTAAAGCCTTCTTCTCTGTCAAAGCCAATCAGTTTACGCTTCTGAGCAACACTAGTGCTTATTCTCCGGGACTAGAAATTACAGCCAAAGAATTTTGTATTAATGTAGAGGAGAATCAGAAGCTGCTAAACATAACATTTACCCCATCAATTACACCAACCAATGCATATGCTTTCATCAATGGAATAGAAATAGTCTCCATGCCAACGAATCTTTATTACGGCTCTCGTGAACCTGAAGGGTTGATTACCTTCATCGGAAATCCGGGGAACCCTTACAACCTCGAGAACAAAACTGCTCTTGAGAAGATATACCGACTCAACGTCGGTGGACAGAGCATCTCACCCACGGATGATACTGGGATGTTCCGCAGCTGGTCGGATGATCATGACTACGTCTCGATCATTGGGGGGCTTCCGGTGAACCAGAGTATCGAACTCAGCTTCAAGATACCTAATTACACTGCTCCAGATTTGGTATATCAGACCGCGCGGACGATGGGGAATAACAAAACCGAGAACGAGGGCTACAATCTCACTTGGGCTTTGCCGGTAGATTCGGGGTTTACGTACCTAATGAGGCTACATTTTTGTGAATTTCAACCAGAAATAACGAAGCGCCTTGATAGGGAGTTTCGTATATTCATAGCGAATCAGACAGCTGAGGATTATGCCGATGTGATAGCGTGGAGTGGTGGAAATGGTGTACCCTGTTACAGAGATTATGCAGTGATTGTAAATTCAGGAACAGAGAAGAAGCAAAATCTGTCTCTAGCACTGCACCCTGGTTCGGCGGCAAGAACACGCCGCTCTGATGCAATCCTCAATGGGCTAGAGGTTTTCAAATTGAGCAACGCCGCCAGCAATCTTGCCGGACCGAACCCTGACCCACCTCTTCCTCCGACCACTGCACCGTCTAGCACACAACGATCAAAGCCGAAGAGTAAACAAAATATAACGGTAATCGCCGGAATCTGTAGCGGTGTAGTTGCACTTTCTGTTGCTGCTTTCTTTATTTTCCGGCGTCGGTGGGGCTCACTCCCATACGTTTCTGTGAAACCCACCACCAAGACCGGTGGATCATCGCTGCCGTCCGACGTGTGCCGCCACTTTTCCCTCGCTGAAATCAGAGCTGCCACCAATAACTTCGACGGCGTTTTCATCATCGGCCGTGGAGGCTTTGGCGACGTATACAAAGGGAACATAGACGCTGGAGCCACCCCGGTGGCCATCAAACGGCTAAAACCGGGTTCGCAACAGGGGGCCCACGAGTTCATGACGGAGATCGAGATGCTCTCCCAGCTCCGTCACCTCCATCTGGTTTCTCTGATCGGGTACTGCAACGACGACCGTGAGATGATCCTGGTCTACGACTACATGTCCCGTGGGACCCTCAGCGATCATCTCTACAACACCGACAATCCTCCGCTCTCGTGGAAGCAACGGCTCCAGATCTGCATTGGTGCTGCCAAAGGACTGCACTACCTTCATGCAGGTGCGAAGCGCATGATAATTCACCGCGACGTGAAGACAACCAACATACTATTGGACGATAAATGGGTGGCCAAGGTCTCGGATTTCGGGTTATCAAAAATAAACCCGAATAACATGTCCAATACCCATATCAGCACGGTGGTGAAGGGTAGTTTCGGGTATTTGGATCCGGAATATTACCGACGTCAGCAATTGACGGAGAAATCCGACGTGTACTCGTTTGGAGTGGTGTTGTTTGAAGTGCTGTGCGCTAGGCCACCGTTGGACCAGAGGCTGGAGAGAAACCAAGTTAGCCTGGCCTGGTGGGCCCGGATGTGTTATCAGAAAGGGACGCTTGATCAGATCGTTGATCAGCATCTGATGGGTCGGATTGCACCGGAGTGCTTGAAGAAATTTGGGGAGGTTGCGGTGAGTTGTTTGCATGATGTGGGAATCGAACGGCCATCAATGAATGATGTCGTGTGGGCCCTAGAGTTCGCCTTGCAGCTGCAGGAGAGTGCGGAGGAGGAAATCCAACTCGGTGAGGCTCACGAAGAACATAAGGACGAGGATGCCCTCGTCTTCAACGGTGGGGATGAGCTGATGGTTACAAGTAGTGGTGGACGCGTGTCGAGCAGTGGGGTGACGATGACCATCAACAGTGGCACCAGTTTTACCAGTAGTGGCTCTGAAGATAGGTTGTCTTCAGGGGCTGTATTCTCTGAAATCATGAACCCCAAACCCCGGTGAAAGAAGAAAAATTATTTAATGCTTTTTTTCAAGTGCCATATCATCACTTTTTTTTTTTTTTTGTCTGATAATGTAAATGTAATGAGTCCTCTTGCGTTTTCCATTGTAATTCTAAATTTCCAATAATCTGTTGTCTTGATTGCCAAAAATAGCCTGGTAATCAAGATTGACGGTATAGATAGAATCCTGTAACTGAAAGAATTCGACCCTAATCATCTTTAAATTTACTTGCTTTTTTTTTTTTTTAGTTATAAAATAAGAATTGAACTCCAAAGAATTTATTTTTAAATATTTGTTCTCAGGTGGTTTTAGTGATTTTTAATTTATACACGTTTGAATTACACAATTTTGTGATAATTTAAGCCTTCTTTATTTAATCTTTAGAGCATTGAAGTATTCTAAGGCCAACCAAACCAAATATGTCGTTACGTGGAAATGATTGAAGACCATATTCCACTCTATCTGATGTCAGTGTTCTTAAAAATTATAGGTGAAAACAACAAAATTTGTTTGTATGATATTACTCTTTAAAAATTTGTGAGATAAGCGTGGAGATCTCTCAAGCATTAAACGAAAAGACATTAAAAAAAATGCTATGTGATAATTGTAGCAAAAATTGATATTCAAAACCTTGATGATTACGAGCTGAACCGGAAAAAAAAAAAAAAAAAACACCTTGATGATTACAAACCGATAATGCTATTAGTGAAAAAAAAATTATATATAATCAAACACTATAATAATATGGTTAAATGATAGATATTTACTTAAAACAAGATACCCATATCATGTCTTAATTGAAAAAGAAAAGTCATTATCACATCATTTCAATAAAAAAATTTTTACAAACTTTTTTTTTTTTTGAAAGAAGTACAGTTTCCATACAACCCATAAGGCCATACGCAGGCCAAAAAAAAAAAAAGGCGCAGGGAGACCCAAGTCAACTAAATTATTCAAGGGTATGGCCCAGGGCTGTTCAAAAAATTGCTTAACCTGGTAGTAACTCCCCAGCCCGACCCAACCCTACCTCTGATCACTCCTACAGTATGGCCTTTCATTCCTTATCCAAAAATTCTTAGTCTTAGCTATGCTACAAACCTTTCATTTGTTATCCAAAAAGCCATGGCTTTTAATATGCTACAAATGCCAGTTATGTCCTGACGCAGAGAGAAAAACTGAGGCTTTCTTTGCCGTGCAGCTCATTGCAAGTTTTGGTCCTGACAAAGAGGGGAAAAAAATCTGATCGATCTGAATTCAAGAGAAGAAGCAGCGGAAGGGAGATCGACGAAAATTGGAATAATGAAGATCAGGCCATACCTCCTTTTCTCTTTTGTTGCCCTGATCATGATCTTGCTAGGCATGGAGTTGGGTAGAGCGGCTTCGGCTGAGAGTAACATCATGAGCTCTTCTCAGTACAATGCTACCATTGTTGAATGCATGGCAGATGAAGATGAAGAAGAGTTCTTGGCGACGGAATCAGGCGTGAGCCGAAGGCTTCTTGCTGCTAACCGACCCAGGAAACTTTCTTACGGGTCTCTAGAGAAGCCACCAGTATGCAATGCATTGATCTACGGTGATTGCATAGCGCGCGTCGGTAGGGACAAACGGCCTTGTACCCTCTACACTCGATGCAAACGCAGTCCCCGCTGAATTGTACCCAAAATCCTCTCTCTCTCTCTCTCTCTCTCTCTCTCTCATATGTATATATATATATATATAAAGAGGGTATATATATGCCCTTCCAATAATGGTGTCATCGAATGTCACAAGCGTTTCCATATCTCCTGTATCATTTATTCCAGTATATATTTAAGAAGTATACGAGTGTTCTACATCTCTCTCTTCATTGTCTCAGATGACCAAACCAACCCAAATTTTCTTCACTGATCTCACATAATGAGCTACAGATACTTGCTATGTGTTTTGGTTAACAGTCCTGGAGGTTCAAAGAAATTAAGGTTTGGGGAATTGCCAATTTAACAAAGAATTTCTGCAATAAGTAGCACCAATATTAATTTTGTCACCATGAACAAGAAGAGAACATTCAACAAGATGATCCACCACGTTAATCCATCTACACAAAATATATATAATTGTAAGTTGTAGTGACGTGCATGGAATCTTTGATCTTTCTCTCTTGTGGTAATGGATCTCTATTGATTTGTCAGCTAAAATAACCGAACTTAATTAGGATATTAATTATTTTGTGGGATTTGATAATTAAATCTATGGACATCACAGGCACACCTTCAAGTTTCAACCAATGCACGAAATTGCCCATCACACTATCATGTTTGATTGCTCTTATCCGTCAAATATATATCAGCGAATCTTTAGGGGGCAGAGACAGAGTAAATAACTTTTCTTTCGCTGATTCAAAGCTGACATTCAAAGAAATTTGGACATATAGGATCAAAAGAAAAGTTGGCCTAAATTCGCTTTGTTTTGGATTGACTTGAAAAATATCAGCATTAGGCTAAAGGTTCATCCAACAAGTGGGACCATCATGAGCTGCATAGCAGATGTTCATGTTTCAAAAAAAAAAAGTAGGTGGGTCCCAGACTCCTAATCCTACGCTGGGATTCAGATTTTGGAGTTTACGTTGATTCATTAAAGGTCAAATCGTGTCGTTGCCGATATCGGACGTGGTGTGACATATGAACATGGTTGGGGCCGCATTGGGATGGCACTATTACGTGACTTTTAGCAAAAAGTCTTTCTTCTTATTGGGTATGAAAAAAGTTATTTATGAATTGACTTGAAAAATATCAGCATTAGGCTAAAGGTTCATCCAACAAGTAGGACCATATGTTTCAAAAAAAGTAGGTGGGTCCTAGACTCCTAATCCTACGTTGCGATTCAGATTTTGGAGTTTACGTTTATTCATAAAAAAGGTCAAATCGTGTCGTTGCCGATATCGGACGTGGTGTGACATATGAACATGGTTGGGGCCGCATTGGGATGGCACTATTATATGACTTTTAGAAAAGTTTCTTTCTTCTTATTGGGTATGAAAAAAGTTATCTAAGGATCTGTGTGATACCAAAAGCACGGCAAGATACAGTTTTAGTTTCGGTTTTATTTTTTGTGTTTTAGGAGCCAAAAAAATTTTGGGACTATTTGTTTTTTTATTCTCGAAAATAAAAAAAATGAGATCATTGAAAACACTATCGTTTTTATTTTTATATAAAAATAATTCCGAAAACTCGTAAAATACATTTTTAATGGTTTCCAAGACTGGGGCATTTCTGAAAAAAATTTTAAAAATAAGTTTCGAAATCGACTTACCAAACGCGGTTTCAATAGAAATAGTTTCTGAAACCAGTCTGCCAAACGCGGTTCCGTTGAATTTCAGAAAATGAAAATAGAAAATAGAAATTAAAACCGTAACCAAACAGAGCCTAAGGTTTTGTTTGGTACCGGTCTCAGTTCTAGTTTCAATTCCATTTTTTCTGTTTTCGGAACCAAAAAATTTTGGGACTATTTGTTTTTCTTATTCTCGAAAATAAAAAAAATGGGACCATCGAAAGCACTATTGTTTTCATATCATTTTCATTTTCGTATGAAAACAATTTCGAAAATTCAAAAAACACCTGTTTAATGGTTCCCAAGACTGGGGTATTTATGAAAAATTTCCTAAAAACAAGTTCCGAAACCGACTTACCAAACGCGGTTTCAACAGAAATAGTTTCTGAAACCAATCTGCCAAACACAGTTCCGTTGAATTTCAGAAAACGAAAATAAAAAATAGAAACTAAAACCGTAACCAAACAGAGCCTTACTTTGTTTGGTTTCTAGGAGGAAAAAGGGAAAAAAAATTGTTTTTTTCTCATTTTTTTCGTTTTCCTTCGTCATTCTTTTTTAATATGTAATCTTAATATTTTTCTTCCTCTTTCCTTTTAATTTCAAACAAGAAAAAGTGATTTTCCTTTCGTTTTTTTTGCAAATCAAAGAAAAAAAAAGAAAATCACTTTCTCTTCATCTCTTTCATTTCTTTGCTCTTTTCCTTCCATAAGTATCAAACAGACTATAAATCTCGTATTGCTCCACGTTATCCTTATTCTCTCTTTCACAATGAAATGGGTGAAGATCCTGGACTCACCTATCTATTGGTCCTACTTAATAAAAGAAATGACCAACTATAATATAAAATGAGTAAGAATGACACGATACTTTAAGGTCACTGGATAGTCAGACGGGTATGGGACCTGTGTGAAATTTTCATGCAAAAAATCCAAAAACGGCTTTGACAATTTGACTTCTATAATTTAGACGGAAGATTATTCCCCAGGCCTACAGGGTACAAGGCTGTTTAATTTGTTGAGTAATGTTGTATGCTACACTCAAGTCAGTTAAATTCATATTAGTAAATGCTATGGAACCCACTTATGCAGTGAAAAAACATAGTGAAAAATGAAATTATGCACATCATTTTCCCTAGGTGAAAAAAAATTGTAAACAATCAGATTAGACACCCTAGGGATGATGGTTATACATGAAATGAGTTCATAAGACAACAGCTGAAGAATTGAATTTTTATTTTTCATTTATTTTTTTCCAGGAGGCTTTCTTGTTACAATGTTAATGTCCTATTCTCTTCATCACACTCCTCACAATTATAATCTCAAGCTCCACTGACTCTTACCCTTAGTTCATATTCAACTCTGTTGCCAATAACTCACATATCCAACTGATTTTATCTTATTCCCTTCACAACTAGATCTCTCATTTACAGAACCAAGTGGGGCAATGCTCTTAGTATTGCTAGATCTCAACTAGGTTGTTCAAAATCAAAAACAATCTCAAAATTCTCAAATCAAAGTTCTTAGTATTGCTATATCCTTGGACAAGCTAGTAGTAGTAGTCTATCAGATTTGTACAGCAATGCTCCTGCTAGAATCGTTATTTCTTCAAAGCATACAAAATCAGTAATCCTTATTCCGTATTGTGATCTACGAAACAGAAAATAATCCAAATGGGTAGATAACAGCAGATACAAAACAAAAATTCTCAAATTCAAGGATACACTCATTACAGCCTCAAGCTGATTCAATTATAGCCCAAGAATGTAATAAGAATTGAGCTGAAAAGAATTATAGATCAATCTTATAGGCCTTCAAGAAAATCTGCAAGTAATCCAGTTTTAATAGCCATGAGAGTGGCTCCCCAGTCCATTAACAAAGGTCCCATTTGTTGGCACTGTTTCTGTGTGGATGCCCGGGTAAGCATTCCTGTAGATATCAAAGCAAAGCTGTGTTCTTTTAACGAATGAAATCCCAGTTAGCTGCGAACTAAAGTCTCTGTTGTTCAGGAGTATGAAAGAGTGGTGCCAGGGTACTGCCAGATAAATCTATTCATCCTTCACACACAAGCGTTCTGCACAATAAAAGAAAATAGACACAAGAAGTTAGATTGACCTTGATTATAAGCAGAGAAAACCAGCTTCTCAATAAGCTGGGTTAGCAAATAGAATGATCAAAACACAATGAAGCATGCCTATGTTAAGTATAATGATTAACTAGAACCCAATGACTTCTCAATTGATCTACATTACTGGCCGCGTGGACACTTGGACCAAAAATGTGACTCAAGGTCAGAACGACGCCAAGTATAGCATGACAAGTAGCAGATATGAATCTGATACCTAGGAAAAATCCATATGCCAAAGAGGAATAAGCCAAGAAACATTCACTACACCATTTAAATAACCAGCTAAAAACTAAAAAATTTCCGCCAGTGAAGGATAGTTCATTCAAAAAGACTTAATTTTAGATAGAAATATTATAAAATAAAAAAGTCTGCTTAACTGTAGGAACAAATCAAATGCATAAGGTTCTGAGCCAACAAAAAGTCATATTTATTATAAGCATTCCCAAATGACCTCCCCATGTGACGTGATTAGTTTAAACAAAGGGATCTAGTCAGTTTCTCCCATGTAGAGGTAATTTTGTATATATACATGTGGATATCTAACATCCAACAATCTAACCTTAACACAAAATATATGAAATGTTAATTTAGGAGATTCCATAAGTAAATCCTAGACAGGCAAACTGATCATCTCAATCAAATTAAGGAAAAATAGGATGCTGCCAAATAGCATAGGATTAATGTTGTTTCATTGGCATCAAAAAATGCCCAAAAATAATAGAGCAACCACAAAATTGAGATTTCAACACAACAGCAACAAAGTGATACTATAAAAATAATACTATCCAAGAAGAGTCCGTACTTAAATATTCATAGGAAAGTATCATTGAGGTTCCCCATGCTGACATGCTGAAAAACCTTGGACCGAGTCCTCTGTATAAACCTTTCCAGCCATCATCCTTAACCAATCCTTTAACAACTTGTCTTACAGAATGTCTCTTTTCATGTCCCATGACCTGTATTGCAAAAACTAGTTTAATGGAAGAATCAACATAGGAAGCTACTTGCTGGAACATTACAATGTAAGCAGCAAGCTTTAAAATTGTGTAAAAAAATCTGAGATTTAGTTAGACACCCCGTACTTCTGCATAAGTACTTGGGAGTGCGCCTCAAGCTAAACAGCTTAAGTTATTTTCGGGTATTCCTGAAAATTCTGGAAGTAATATTACAGTGTTCCCTGGCCAATAGCTCTAGTTTCATTAAAAAGTAACTTTAACTACAGAACAACACATCATGAACAAACAAGAGTGATGAGTTCACTTTCAGAACAGCATAGTTCCATTACTCAGATTAAAGAATCAGAACAGACAAAAGAAAGGAGAAATTTGAAGCCAAACTACGTGAACCTGTAAGCGAGTCTTTATAGTGTCCAATGGCGTTGTGATACAAGATGCTGCAGCACCAGCAAATATCCCTCCCGCAGCTTGAACACCCACTATTGTCCCCAAGCTAGGAGCAGATTTCTCAGGCTTAGTATCATGACCTAAGAACCTGTCCAAAAGAAATACATGTGTGAACATTTAATTAAGAGATTAAAAAATATATCAGAAGAATGAAGAACAAAGATGGTTGGACAAAATAATAGTGCACTTCAATTGATTACAATTCCTCATTATCATGTAATTTGTTGCAATTACCTTCACACAAAGCCAATATCAGAGGAAAGTGTGAAACCTTCACATCATTACAGGGAGTAAGCACGAGTTGAGGACTGACAGAGTTTGCATTGAGGTCAACAGAAACTCAGGTTTATAATGTAAAATTCCTAAATCATAGCTGCACCCTAAAACTTGTGGGTAGGTTAAAGACATTGTCCACACAAGTGTTAAGACGATTAACTAAACAAGAAACAATCCCTTATTTGACCAGAGTTCTAAATTAAATGAGCTCCTACAACACATCAAACATTAAATCAAATCAAACAAGCACGCATCACCTCCAAATTAAGCGTTGGCTTGAACCATAACTTGCCCACCATACAGCACTAGACGGGGAATAAGTCATAACTGATAGACCAAACCCCCTATACAGTCCCCGAATGCCATCTGACTTCAAAATCTTGCGAACAACATCAAGGCCCCCATTATAGTTTGCATGGCCGGAGTATCCTTGCACCATCAATTTTTGGCTAACCTGATCAAAATGGAGATTATAGTATCCTAAAGCAGACCACCATAAATGTTCTTAAGCAGAAACAACAATACACAACAATGGAAATATAAAATGTCCAATGAATCCGTATCAAGAAGGAAGAAACTATTAAAAAAGAATTGCATTCCAATATAAAGATACTCACTCCAGCTAGAAATTTGTCAATTTTGAAGCTATTTTAAAACTTGAACCACAACTAAATAGAGAAATTGAAGGAAGTAAGTGTAAATTCAAGGTAAAGAAATTTCCTAAATATGGAGATTTCCAAATCTGACATATTCTCAGGTGGAAGCTAATGATAACTTGAACCACTACTAGATATTGTTATGCATCAAAATTTTCAGTTTTAATGTTTTCTTTTCTATTTTTTTCTCACCCCCCACCCCAGCCCCCCTGCGGCCCAAACAACTTTGCATTACATTATGCCAATATACAAACAAAAAAAAAACCAATCGAGAACATGTTAACATACCACATCAATTGGAACAAACACAGCCTGAGAACAAAGTGATGCTGCCATGCCAGCCATTCCATTTGCTACAGCTGCCTGTGTAGCTTCTGGTAATTTGAATGGCTCAACAAACCTGAAAGCGGCCACTTTTGTGGTCTCTAAAGCTGTAAGGAATATAATCCTGGCAGGAATTGCACCAGTGATGACTGTGCCAAAACCTCTGTATAACCCAGGTATTCCGTCGGTTCTCAATATGCCTCTTATGACGGAAAAGGCATTCCTCTCAACAGCATCCTTTGAAGCAACTTGCAGCCTGGTCTTTACAAGAGAAACAGGATATAGTGCTACTGTAACCCCAGTAAATATTCCAGCTCCTACGACATAAAACTTAGCTATATCAAGCCTGCAGGATACGTTGTGAGACATGAATAAACTTAGATATTCACAATGCCATATACAAAAGAGGCTAATAATAGAGTAGCAAAACTGTTTGATAAGAAAAAAAAAAAAAGATAGAATAAAAATGCAATACCAAAAAAGGACATCAACAACATCAGCAAATGCGTGTAACAGAAATCCAGTGAGGGAGTAATTAGAATATTATGCTGCATCTTAATGACGGGTTTCTTGTTAACTACTAATATTCCTCCGGGAATGACTTGAGCATGTTTTTCAGTCTTAAAATTTCCAGTGATGGGGAATAGAACACTTAAACAAGTTTTATTTATTTGGAAAAACTAAAAGAATTCTTCATGGTCCTCTTAGCTAACTTACCTAAAATATGCAAACAAAATTTTGCTGCATGCTTGGAGAAAAGGCATAGAACTGCATTTCTCTTGCAACTTCAGGCATCTCAGAGGCATGAGAAGCATGCAACTGCAGAATATTACGAGAACTCTAAAGCATAACCATATGGTGTAGTTTCCTCAACACTAATGAGGTATAAAATACATAACAGGGCACGTGAGGTGAAACCACTCCCCCAAGCAGCAGCCTATATTGCAAGGTTATTTTTAGTAAACAGAATCTCATCCATTTCAAAATAAATGGCTTTTAAGATTTCTTCAGGACCTAAGAACCTTCAACAAGTGATCTTGCGAAAAAATATGAGAACATAAGACATGATCATCTGGGATGAAAGCATATAGTACTAGAGGTACCCATAAATATCCTTGGAAATCCACAAATCAAGTTCAACCTCTCTGCTTGCATGCATATATGAGACAGTATCAAAATTTCTTTCTAAGGGAATTTCCACACAAATCTATCTATTCTTGCTTTTAATGTTAAATCATGTCATCTACACATTATAGGGGGAGTTTCTATCCAAACAAATCTTGCTTAGAATTTTGAAAGTTTTTGGGAGAAAAAAGAAAGAGAGAGGAACCTTCTTCCCTAATTATGTTGAAAAGTTCCTTGCACTCCATGTTTGTAGGTTAAGACTCGAAACAACAGTGTTAGACACTCAGTTTGGATTTATGCGGGAGTTCAACAATGGAAGTGACTTATCTAATAAGGATACTAATGGAAAACAGTAGAGCAAAGAAGAAAGATCTTCATATAGTTCTTACAGACTTGGAGAAAGCCTATGATAGCCTCCCTAGAGATTTAATAATGGGTTTTAAAAAAAGAAAGGTGTCACAAGTAGATATATTGAAATGATATAAGACATGTATAAAGACGACAGCCTTAGAGAAAACTAGTAAATTTCCTATTACCATGGGTATATCTTAGGGATCTACGTAAAGCCCTTATCTTTTTCCATTAGTAACAGATGATTGACTAGACATGTAGAAGATGAGGTATCCTATTTGCTATTTGTTGATGTTATTGTTTCAATGGATGAATTGAAAGGAGGAGTAAATGCTAAGCTATAACTTTGGAGAGAAGCTTTAAAATCAAGAGAGTTTTAGGATCAGTAGGAATAAACAGAATATATGAGATGCAACTTTAGTAAACACTAGAGTACAAATGAAGGGAGAGATAGTACGGAAGGTCACGAAATACCAAAGAGTGAATAATTTTATACCTAGACTCAATCCATCATATGGAAGGTGAGATTAGAGTTGATGTTACTCATAGAAATAAGATAGGATGGACTAGGTGGAGGAATGATTTTGGGTGTCTTTGTGTGATCAACGCATAGCTATGAGGTTGAAAGGAAAATTTTACAAGACAGCTATAAAACTAGCCATACTTTATGACACAAAGTGTTGGGAATAAAAAAGCAACATATTAGCAAAATGAATGTGTTTGAGATGAGGACACTAAGGTGGATGTGTGATTAAAATAGGAGAGAGAGGGTTAGGAACAATGAACTTGTGAGATGATAGAGGTAGCACCTATTGAAGATAAAATGAGGAAAAATCAATTAAGATGGCTTTGGCATGTACTAAGGGCAATGAGTGCCCCAGTTAAGAAGAGTGACACTATCCACAATGGGCTGAGATAGTAAAGAAATACAAGTTATATTGCAGTTTAATAAAGATTATGGCTCATATAGAGTGGAATGGCAGCACATGATCCCATGTAGACAACCCCAAGTAGTGGGAAAAAAGCTTAGTTGGGTTGAGTTCCTTGCTATACATTTTTTTTCTCTTGTTTAAACTATTTATTGAGCACTGTTTTAAGTTTCTCTTTTTCTCTTTCATAAGGGAAGGATATCTCCTTTGCTAGCCTCCTGATGTCAAACTATATTTCCTCATTCTCCTGTTAGAATCTCAGATGTCATAAAAGAAGAAAACCAGACAATTAATGATAGTTATAAAATATAATCTAGTAACATAGATTTAAAAGAGTTCCTGTAACATAGATTTTAGGTCATCAGATTCCAATTGATTGCTGCAGAAAATCTTCACAGTTAAAATTTTCGGCACCAGCAATAAATCCCTCATCCTCCTATTGGTCGTCCTGGTGTGACATGGTTTCTAGCCTTTGCATCCATGGTAATGGGTCTCTATCTCTATCTCCTCGGTTTTTCCCCAACCTGGACAAAAAATCATTTGGGACAAAAACTCAAAAGGCTCTTTCGAACATGACATTCTGAATAAAACTCAAGAAAAAGAATGGAAGCTCTTATCATATCCAACCACTCCTATTTTAAAAATCAAAATCAAAAAATAAAAATCCTCTGAATTCATTCCTTCTCTTTCAATAATTTTCATAAATTCACCTAAAAACAGAAACCTAGATAGAGATTAGCGACATTATTACACAGTACAGACAAAATCAACAGATAAAGAACATTGAAATCAAATGAAGCAAAAGAAACCTCTGACGTTCTTCTAGTACCAAAATGAAGAAAGACTATCTATAAATTGCCCCATAACAACCATTATTAAATAACGGATTTATTCAAGATCAAGTTGCACAAAGAAACGGGTAAAACACATATAGATACAGAGATATGCATACATTTACATATGTATATATGCAAGAGAAGACATACTTATCCCAATTTATCTCTGTTTGACCGAACGAATGAGTCTGAGAACGAGAAGTGTCCATTGACGCGTCGGTACGAATCGCAAATCCAAGAAAAACAACTGACACAAATCTCTCACAAACCCTAGAAAAGAAATCCAAGCAACGTTTCCGAGAGATCGATTCTTGACGGAAGAAAAATAACGACTTCTGTTAGCTCTTTCCAAACGATTTTCACATGACTATTTTAAAGGTTACCTCTTTGAACGAGCCAAAACAAGTGGAACTGCATTATTTTGAATAGTATTGATTTGGGTCAGATGACTCAGATCCATTCCCATGGCAGTAGTGGTTTGTTAGCCAATTAAAGTACAACTAATTAAACCATTAGATGATTGTACTTGTCCTGGTAATAACCACATCTAATCTGGCATTTTTTTCTCCTTTAATTTTCCAATTTTGCCCCTGTGGTGCAAAACTGTGGCTGACCAGCTTCTGCGCGGCGTGCAGCTGGATTCTTTTGACTGGAAAAGTTAGGTCATCGTCTGCGGTGTGGTGCTTGTAATCAAACCATGTAGCCTGAAGGGGCGATTTCGTCATTTCACTATGAATCTAATAATATTACAGCTCCATTCTAGCAAGAGCAATCCACGTCGGCAAGCGAGCTACAAACAAATTGGAAGACAAAGGCCCGAAGCTTAATAAATAGGTGATTAGCCGCTTAACAAACCCAAATGATGTTTTTCAGGCCCAAGCCTACCCATATAACCCAAAAGCTAAATGGTATTATTTTTGTTCTTAAATATACATGATGTTTTTGCTTTAGTGACTTTGGATGCCTCGTTATAAACTCAGGCCTATTTGGGAACCTTGCCATACGGTGCAGTCTTGGCTAGAACCCACTATAGCTGACTAGTCAGTCCCCAATTATTTGGGTTGAACGGGTTTCAACACGCATAAAAGAGGAAGAATTTTTACTAGCAGTAGTCCTATCTGTTAGATGAGCACCGACTAATGCGTGTCACATCAGTTAGGTCTAGAGAATATAGATTGGTGGCCCGCTATGTCAGTCTAAGCTTATCCATCATTTATAGGGTTTGAAAAAAAATTTAAGTTCAATATATAAATGAGAGAACTTGGGAATTTTGTTTAAGCCTGACCCGACTTTACCCAAAATATATATAAAATAATATTTTTTTTTATGTTTCAGTATATATTTGTAGTTAGATTTACGTTATTTAATATTATATTCAAAGAAGAAAAGTACTTATAAAAGAAATTGGATTAAATAAGCGGGCTTAGGCATGTAATTTTTATTTTGACCAGGCTTGAAATTTAGTTTTAGGCTTTAAGAAAATTATTTTTTCTAACTCGACTTATCTCCATACTGGGGGGCCCACCAACTGTTGATAAGACTGATCAGTCAGCACCTATCCAATAGACGCAAATGATGCTTAGAGGCTCTCATAAGACTATAAAAGAATTATAATTTTGATGATTAAATATATTGATGGAATATATCTATGTAGAAATATAATAAGATGACCTTTTTAGAGAATCAAGGTTATGCATTGAAGGTTACTTTGCATTAAGAACAAGAACAACGTAAAAACAAAGTTAAATAAAATATAAAAGGGTAAATTACACATCGTACCCTGCATGTTACGCTCAATTACATTTCAAGAGCTTCACGTTTTTTTTTTGTTGTAATTGAGTCTTACATTATTAATTTTTTACAATGGCAAACTTTTTATTTTTTGTTATAATTAAGCCTCACACTATTAATTTTTTGTAATGTCAATCTTAACCAAACGTCCATCTGCTTGGTGGATGGTGGACGGAAAATAGGCACGTGACCATCATGTAAGAGTTTTTGATGGGCAAAAAAGTCAAGTTGCACTCATATTAATATAATTAATTTTTATTATTTCTTGAATAGCGATCTTAGTGAAGCCTTTCTCTCCCCTCTCTGTGCAACCCCGCACCACTATCAACAGTAACCCACTCACACCGGTCATCCCATCATCAGCCACACTGATTTTCTATCACCACCCCCACCAAACCCACCTCGATCGGCTATCCTTTATTGTGACTTTACTCTTGAAGAGAGCTGATAGAGATTTTATCCCAACTACGTTTATATTTCCAAAGAGGACAAATTGATTGTTGATTTCCTCTCTTTAGCAGCCCAACAAGAAATTATTAAGAAATTAGAGAAGAAATAGTGAATCAGGTGGTTGGTGGGTTTGAGAACGAAGGGAGGTAATGAGTCACTATGATATAATATATGTATATATATGTATGTGTGTGTGTGTGTGTGCGTGTGTGTGTGTGTGTGTGTGGGGGGGGGGGGGGGGGGGGGGGGGGGGGGCGTTGTTTTGAATTATGATTGAAGAGTTTATAGGAATTTTTACTTAAGTGAGCATTTGTGCGGATACTTTGAAATAGTGGGATGGGATGGGATGGGAGGGGAGTGGTGGATGGGGCGGCTATGGCATCGATGCTCTAGAGAGAAAGAGAGAGAGAGAGAGAGAGAGAGAGAGAGAGAGAGAGAGAGTACATGTATATTGTCTTTTTAAACGAATTTTTTAGTTAACTGCATACGATATTATTTTGGATTAAATATGTAACCTAATTATTTTGTTTATTTTGCTAAATCAATTGTAATATTTTAGTTAGTGAATTACCTTTTTTGTCCTTAAAAAATTGTCACGTATATATTTTCCTTCAGCATCTCAAACGAAAATTAGGAAAAAATTAACATTGTAAAAAGTTAAAAGTGTAAGGGTGTAGTTGTTACAAAAAAAAAAGTAATGATCCTGACGTGAGATTAAGTGTAAAGTACAATAGTGCAAAATGTAATTTATCCTTATAAAAAAATACATAAATATGTAATTATATACTACCTATTATATGAACGCAGATCATCTGCCCCATTCTTATGTCCCCTTCTCTGCCCCATACATTTTATTGGTTCATGTTATTACTATTAATGATATTTAATGCTTTTATTTTTGCCAATTAAATTTAGTAAATATGACAATTAGCATCTATAATAGGTAACAATCCAACACAGATCTATACTATATACATATACAAATGTAGTGAGAGGCTCTAGGGCTTCCCAAAATCAATCCTTGTTGTTTAAAAAATTCTAAAAATCTATGATGCCATGTGGCACATCGAGCTCATCCAACTAATTAGGCTTCTCTATCCCTTTTTTATAAAGAAAAACAAAAAAAAAAAACAAATAATGAAACAAAAAATTAATCATAGGAAATAATTAAATGAGTTAAATTTTGACAAGGAAACATAAAAATTAACTAACAAAAAAATCCAATCTTTGAAAAAAAATAAACTAGAGAAAACAAAATCTACAAATTTGATTTTTGAAAGCTTAATTGATGGTCGTCCATAGAAGTCTGTCCCAACCAGCTTACAATATATATGGTAAGAAAGAAAATTCCCTCTAATTAATTGAAAAATCTTCCACAAAATCTCCCAACCGGCCCATGGTAAATACGGTAAGAAAGAAAATTCCCTAAAATCTCTCTATTTGATTAAAAAACTATGACAAAATCTCCCAACTGGCTTCTTCTAATTTTCTTAAATAAGGACCAACAAACAAATTAAAAGAAAAATAGTCCTAATGCATGCATTATACAGTGAACTCCACAATTTCTGCCTCAAATCATTTAACAGTAAGATTTTCACGCTACAGTGATTGAGAAATCGGTTCCTCTCGATTGCTCACTTTATCTCTCCTTCTCCTTCTTTCCCTCCGGCACCCGCCAACATCGATTACCGACGTTGCTGATAGTGCTGTTGAATGCAGCTGGGTACGTGATCTCAAAAGTCAAGGATATGAGGAACCGCATTCGCTCCATCCACTAAATCCGCCACCAAATTCTTGTTGGATAAATACTAACTGTGTTGTATAAAGTTTTCCATATAATCTGTAGCCACAATAAAATGAAATGAAACATAGTAATATTAATGTCATGTAATCATCATAAGGTGAAATCAACATCATTGAATAACGTGTGTGAAATAATGTAATATTATAGATTCAACAAGTCTTATATTATGAAATAATAAAAAATATGCGATGCATGGGAGATCAAGTCGAGTGTTAAACACTCTTGGCTTAAGACAGATTCGTCCCCCACACAGGTGCTCATGGGATGAACGGACGTCTATCTCCAGGATAAAATGATCACAATCTTGAATAAGTAGCACTACAATAATCAAGATTCAGCGAATCAACCTTTTGATTTTACTCTCTCAATGTATGGAATGTATGCATCATGTATGATATAAAACAAAGAGAAATTTCTGTCTAATTCTACACAGAATTATGACATTTAATTCCACACAGAAACCTACAACGTTTCTGATAAAATCAACATGATATGAAATTGAATACACTGCATTTTCTACACAGAAAAACTGCAGTTATTCTGTAGAATTTCAACACTGAAATTAACTACAAAACACAGAAGAAAGTGATAGAATTTCCACTGAAATTCATCACATAGAATATATAAAATCACGATCAGTAAAATAAGAAATTAACCGGATGAAACCTGGATAGAAATTCGATACAAATTTCTAAGGCAGAAACGAACACGAGAAATGTCGGATTGAACAGTCAGATTCTGTCTGGGAACAGTCGTCGGAATCTGGACAGTACGTCGCCGGAGATTCACCGCTGAAATCCGCCGGAGTCTGAGCACGTCGTCGGAGGCCGAGAAAGAGAGAGAGAGACGGAAAAACTCTATATAAGACGCTCTACTGTTCGGAGGGGGATTCTTTCTATATATAGAAAGAATCGCACCCCTTCGAAACGGTGCCAGCCAAACGCACCCTTAGGAAAGGACGCAACCGTTGGAATTTAAATTCTGAACCGGTTCACTCTAATATGGTTTAACCCGCGTCCAAAAATATTAAACCGGCCCAAGCTAATTTAATATTAATTAATTTAATCGCACCCGCACCCGAGCCGAGCCGGCCGGCTGGCGGCGCGCGTGTGGTTTATTGGGTCAACCCATGGGTTGCATAGGTCCTCCCCCTTTCACAAAAGTGGGGTGCCCCTTGGGGCCCAAACCTATCTTTAAACTTAGCCTTTATATGCCCATCACTTTTCCTATAGAAAATCAATGTGGGACAAGCCTTTAGTTCCACCCATAAACCATACTCATGGTACCTACTTTGGAGACCATTATCTCATTCAAACCTCCATGGATTTGAGCAAGTAAATGCTTGTTCTTCATCTCCTCATGGAGGAGAACACAAAGCATCTTGGACCCACTAAAACGGACATGTGGGTCCCACCTTAACAATGGCTCAAAGTTAGTGTTTACACCAAATATTCCAACAATTCCACCTACTCCCCGATCGCCTCACCTATGTCTGCACCGTCGTCAACCCAAAATGAAATATGCAATGTGTGTATATGTTCTAAAAGTTATATCTATTAACTCTTTTTTTCCTGCAATAATACAAACTGTCCTTTTATTGCTCCAACTGCATACTCATGTGCCTAGACCATATTGATGTAGATATATATATATATATATATAATATAGATTTAACTTTGTATAGACAGGTTCTTTTTTGTTACCAAATGTATAGACAGGTTCTCAAAATATGAAAACGTCATGTATGATTTTTTTTCCACCTCTCATTTCTCACCAATCAATGTCTATTATGTTTATTTAACTGCCTTCGTGGAATTTATAAGACATTCATTTATAGGAAAATCAAGATTCTGATCATAGCATTTCCAGAATTGAATCACACTGTTATTTTTTCTTTCCCATTATCTTATATGAATTTGTATCAAAATTGTATAAAAAAGGTGATTGAATTTCTAATGCTTAGTCAGATTTTTAATTTCCATTTTGGATTTTTTATTTTTTAGGTCGATCCTGAACTAACATAAGGTAATCAATCAACCCCTCTTTCAATGTCTCTTTTAAGATGTGCAGTCATTTCAATTATGGTCTTTTATGTTTAATGTTATGAATTTGAGTAAGGAATTGGTATTTGATGATGTTTTATAAACGCAAGAAGGGTGGAGGTCTTTACAATCGCTGAAGTGATGAGGGGTCAACATCTCATTGGGAAAGATTTTAGCAAGACGAGTTTGCTCAAGCAAAACTTCAAGTGGTACATATATAATGAAAATTTATATAGTTCACTGAATTAAATGGTTCACAAACTCTTTTCAATGTTTGTATATAGTTCACTAAATTAAATGAGTCACTCACTCTCCTATTTGTCTCTGTGTGTATATATATATAGGTTATTAGTTTTTTCATCTCATCTTATTGCTGCCTTATATAGTTTTATCTATGCAATCTAGTCTTGAACTATTAGATTAATGTCGATGACTCAATGTTTATCATCTAAGTAATTTTTTAGTTTGTTGAAATACTTTTATTGTGTTATTAGTGAGATTATGAAATTTGACATGAAAGGCAAAGAGACGAGGTAACTCTTATGATGTCCTGCAAAGATGAGAAAGTCTCTATGATAGTTGTGGGATGGTTCAAAGCAAGGTGAGATCGGTCGGATTTTAGTATTTGTTATTATTATTATTTTTTATTTTATTATGTACGATAGCTATTTTGAAATATTTATTTATTTTTTAAATCGTGTATTGTTGTGTGTGTGTGTGTGTGTGTGTGTGTGTTTTTTTTTTTTTTTCAGTCCCAAATATCATGAGAAAGCAGCGTTATGACTCATCACATGACTGCTAAAGGGTCTGAGAAAGTTGCTATCCACAGTCGCGATTGAGGGTTAATCGTCGGCTAATGATTAACAACTCAATTGGACCCCACTCTAATTGTGTAGGTTCCAGCTAAAGTGTTAACCATCAGCCAACGACTAATACTTAGTCGCGACTATGACTAGCACGGCTCAGGTCTAAATATGAGTGTCAATCCACCACTAACCTAATCATCAAAGATAGCCGTCTATGTACGCCTTGATCTTTGTGTAGTGCTGATACTTTTGGATGGGAGGATTTTTCCCACTATTCATTTGATTACTTAGAAAATGAATCTCTACATGTGTATATTCAATTTTCTGTAGTTATTTCTAATTAAATTAACTATGTTTGTTCTTTGTAATCAATGTTTTTGGGCTATTGCTTGATTTTATTTAGATTTACCAATTCCAAAAATGGGTTTTTCGTATGGGCATGCATGTTTATAACGTAATGAAAATTTCATATGGGCGTGCATGTTTGTGCATCTAAATGTCAGTTCCTGCATTTGACTTAGGTACTAATATAAGCAAATAACTTTTGAAACACAGCATCTCAACTCTTATCATTGGCATCTATATGCATCTTACTTAACAAATTACATATAGATAATTATCTCCAAAAGAAAATAAAATACAACATTTTAGTCCAAGACTAAATATCCTTATTATCTATCGAATAATCAACCTTTCTTATCTTACATAAAAATTTCAATTTTTTGGAATTTTAGACCACTTAAATACTATAGTCAAACAAATTCATAAAATTTTCTACATCATTACATTACACGTTGAACCTTTACTTTTCTAAAGTTATTGCAACTTTAATGTCACAAGCTAATTTAAGCCAGCTTTAACCTCTTTTTTTTTTATTTTATTCATGTCCAATACATAATTTACGTTTGGTGCTTTTTTTCTTCTTTCTTTCTTTATGGCTAAGGATTGAAATTTAACTTAAAGAAAAGATTAATATGCATACATATTACCAAAAAGAAAAAAATGGCATAAAAATCCATTCCTTTTGAGTTTACGTTTCTACTTTTATTTCGAATTGAAATAAATTTTGATTTCTCTTTCCATTTTTATTTTGATTAGGTATAAAAATCCAAATTGAATCATGAATAACTCAACATTCTAATAATAATTAAGTTTATTTGTATAGTTTGTGCAGCGCAAATGCACAAATTTTTTCAATTTGTACTATGGGTAAGTCACTCTCTCAATTTGTATTATGACTACAAAATTTACAAATCCCGTGCATTACACGAGTCAGCGCTAGTATTATTTCTAAGTATAAGTCTTTTTAAATCAAAACTTCTCTATAATCTCGTGAAAATCTTATGCAAACCCTAGTCCGTTTTACATTTCTTGGGAAGCTAACCATCAAGGAGTAAATTGTGACTTATTGATTCATGGACTGATTTGGGGAGGTCTTCACAAGCTTCTGTCGGTTGCCATTGAATTTATAATGCTGCTGCAAAGAAATCTACAGAAATTAGTTTTTGGTTTTACATTGGAATATAAATTTTTAGACCTCACAATGCTCTGGTTTGAGTATATATAAATGATTATATATGTACTCATATATATATATATATGTATACACACTACATATGCATTTAAAAGATGTAGAAGATGAAGACTGGGTTTGCAATCTTTTACAGGTAGATGCATCTTGGTTTAGGAAATATTTCATTTTTCACTTCCACATTTTTATTTTGTTACTTGTTATAAATTTTATTATTATATTTATTAGAAGTAATAAATGACAAATTTTAGTACAATATCAATGTCCATGTCATTATTATTAATGACATGAACCAACAAAATTTATGAGACAAAGAAGGGAACACAAAAAGGGGTAGAGGACTTGCGTTCTATTATATACGAGTAAAATTTCAAGTGTCATACTTCAAGCACTTCTCTTAAACTTGGCTCACAATAACAATCAGGCCTAAAAAATTTGCTTAGCCCAATCATATCGGCCTACATTGATGATCCTAAGCCCCAAAATCTACAGGCAGGCTTCATATGCCGTTGGGCAATGGCCTGCAACAAAATAATGGATGCGGGAATAAGTTATCAACAATCAAACCATAATGGTTACATATACAATTACCAAAACTTAGAGAGGATTTTCAATTATTTTGGATACTCACAGACTGTTTGAAAATTGGGAAAAAGAAGGAAAAAGAAGAAAAAAATTGTTTGCTATTCTTTTCCTGTTTGATTTTGTAAAAAAAAATGAAAGAAAAATGGAGAGAACGAAGGGAGAGATAGAGAGAGATTAATTTTAAATTTTTTCTCATTTTTTTTTTTCTATCATTTTCCCTCTCCTCTCATTTTTCTTCCTTTTTTCAAGTTTCAAACAAGCTGTCAAGGTCAGGGGCGGTCAATGAAATTTGTTCAATTATTAAAAATCAAAACAAAATAAATCATGTCATATTGTATTGTTGATTAAATAATCCTATATACAACTAAAAAATTTTATATATATATATATATATATATGTATGTATGTATAGAAGAAGAGATGGGGATAGGCTTTGTACAACCATTTTTAAGGATAAAGACATAATTTTTTTTTCTCTTTCTTATATTCATCCTCCGCAACAAGTGAGGGAAAATTGAAGGAAACTTTCTTTATGCACTTTGTAATTTTCTTTCTCACAAGAAAATAAACAAAAAATTACAACCACATGAGTTAAATCGGGTGCTTTGCAATTAATCACGGAGGAAAGGAACGGGTGCGGGCATGTTCTATTTGGGAGAGTCATAATTTCCAAATAAAGAGACAAAAATTTATTTGGGAGAGTCATAATTTCCAAGTAAACCGACAAAAAGTCTTTAACAACCCAGCCCAGTGGACAAAATACCCAATGGGGCCCATATGGTTCACCAGTCATTTAGCGCCACCTGGACCAAAGCATTTTTTTGGGAAAAAAATCGTGTGAGGGGCGTGCACTTGTCACCAAATGAGCTGGATTTGTTCTGTCTACCAATATAAACTAAGGCAAATAGTCAACTAAGATTAGGTGAGAAGGATTTTTATTAACCAGATTGAATTGACGTACTTTACTATTTTATAGTCAAAGTCAATTTGTATAAGATAAAAAAATTTTAATTATTAGTTTAGTTTTTTAGGTTAACTTAAAAATAATACAAATTGACATCGTCCAAAAAAAAAAAAAGTTAACACCAAATTGAGGGGTGGCCTTTTAATAATAGTATAGATAATGACGTAGTAAATAATATTTTTTGAGACCATGGGTGGTAAAATAAGAAACACAAATATTTTTAACCCGTATGTCTTTATATATGGAATACGATTTGCACAACAATTCAACAGATGGTTATTTATGAATAATGGCCATAGAAGATCCGGATTGAAAAACACCTAAAAAGGAATTTTTTTTTCATTTTCTCCTTTTTCTTCTAATTAAGGAGAAATTTTCCAGATATAAAATGTTGTCTCTTCAATCTTAATCGACAGTAGCAAGCGAATATTGTAATGTAATGAAAATGTTGAGAGACAAGGCCCACATTATTAACCTACTAATAATACAATTATTTTGTCTATTTCTTTTTTTATGGGTCATCAAAAATCATAAGTCTTTTTTTTTTCTTTTTTTGTACATGGTAAGTACAAAAATAAAA
This sequence comes from Euryodendron excelsum, assembly GCA_033060915.1. Classification (NCBI taxonomy): domain Eukaryota; kingdom Viridiplantae; phylum Streptophyta; class Magnoliopsida; order Ericales; family Pentaphylacaceae; genus Euryodendron; species Euryodendron excelsum. Next base: position 42,457,920 of record CM065385.1, on the reverse strand, counting down.
TCATAAATCTCTCAAGAAATGCCTATAATTGTCTTCTATTTTTTTAAGCCAAACCAAAGAAAAATAAGGAATTTAACTTTATTACTTCGCATGCATTTTATTTTACTTTATTTTCTGTATTTTCCTTTTCATTTCCTTACCTTTTAACAACTTGAGCTTGTTTGGAACTTTGGGACGAGAAAGGAAGAGAAAGAAAAATTACTATTTGCTATCATTTTCTTGTTTGGTTTTGAAAAAAAAAAAAAAAAAGAAAGAGATAAATTAATTTAAAAAAAGTTCTCATTTTTTCTTCTATTTTTCTTCTATTTTCTACTTTCTTTCTCTTCCTAAATTCCAAACAGGCTGTTAGAAAACCAAAAGAAACAGGACCAAAAGGAAGAAGTTTTATATTGGGCTGCAAAAATTAAACTAATAGGCTTTTTATTGTATGTATATGAAGACAAGAGTGCGGTGACATTATTAACTATAAATGGTGGCTTAGTGGTCTACTAATTCTATTGATAAACACAAAAGTAAATATATATATATATATATATATGTGTGTGTGTGTGTGTGTGACATTGCTATATTAGTGCCATAATAATTAAATTTAGAATCAATTTCACTTATTACCCCTGCACTTTGACCATAATTTCATTTTGATCTCTCTATTTTTAATTGTCCCACTTTACCCTTTACAATTTTAGTTAAATAGCAATGTGGTTCTTTTAAAAAATAAAAAACAGTATTTGTTTATTATTTTTTATATTTAGTTGTTAGCAAAATTCAAAAAATAAAACAAAAAATACTAAAATGGGTGTTTTTTTTGTTTTCAAAACATTATTTTTGTACTATTAGCATAAAAGTAACCTACAAATGTATTGAAAAAAAAAACTCATTTTAGTATTTTTCATTTTCTTTTTCAAATTTTGTAAACAACTAAAAACAAAAAAAATATTAAACAAACATTGCTTTTTATTTTTTTTAAAATAAAAAACAAAAACAAAAACAAAAAAAGCTACCAAAAAAATAAAAAACAAAAACAAAATCGTTACCAAAAACAGTATTTATTTAATATTTTTCTTGTTTTTAGTTGTTTATAAAATTTAAAAAAGAAAACGAAAAACACTAAAATGAGGTTTTTTTTTTTTGTTTTCAATACATTTGTAGGTTACCTTTATGCTAATAGTACCAAAATAATATTTTGAAAATAAAAAAAAAAAAACACTCTTTTAGTGTTTTTTGTTTTATTTTTTAAATTTTATTAACAATTAAAAATAATAAATAATAAACAAATATTATTTTTTATTTTTTTTAAAAAATAAGAAAAGGACTTTTTGTCACCTTTATTAAAAAAAATTTAATAGAGAAACTACATTAGTATTTAACTAAAAGTATAAGAAATAAAATAAAAAAATTAAAATAAAATTGTGATCAAAGTGTATAAGTGATAAGTGAAATTTGGAAGAGACATTTTTGCGAAGTGTTATCAGTGGCATACATAAAGATCAGCTATTATGACGACTAGTGTTGTCACATTTATAGAATAACAGCCAGACATTGACCCTCTGCTCTTTAGAAAAGCACCTCCCACCCATCTACCGTTAATTGTTCATACCTTGAGTATTTATAATATTTATAAAATTTATAGTGGTCCCACTTCTAAGGACTTTAGAAGTCCACTTAGCTCTTAAAACCGTGTGAGCAAAAGCCAGCCACTTTACTCTCTGTCTTTTCGTTTTCTCTCTCTCTCTCTCTCTCTCTTCAGTCTCCGCTCGCGTTGCAGACTTTGGGCAGAAATCGACCAAGAAAAACCCAAGAAAATCTGCAACAAGAAATGGGTTTTTGTTTCAGATCGGTCACCAAATTCAGTACTTGCACCATTGTGCTCGCGTTATTGCTTTCTTCCTTCAGCTTTACTTCAACAGGTTTGCATACTTCTTTTTACTCCTGCCTTTTAATTCTTCGAAATTTGGACTGTTGTTTCATGTTCTTTTTGCACTGGGTTTGGTTACTTACTTTGATTTGTCTCATTCACGTGGACAATGCTTCTTGGCCCCTAATTGATCGATGGATGCGAAGATGTTTAAGTGATTTGGTAAATTTGTTCTTGAATTGAAAATTGAGGAAATGAGTCTCCCTTGATCGTCTATAAGTGTCAGAATTTTTTGTTTAAAATTTCTCTATTTGCGTTTCATTTGGTGTTTATGGTAATCGGTTTTGGTGGGCAATCTCGGATTCGGTTCTTTGTTTTAGCTGCTTTTCACATTGGGATGTTAGAAAAATGGAAAACTTCAAGAGGAGCGGCGGCGTTCTGTTTCTTGCACATATTGGTTAGCGTTTAACTTGCTTTGTAGATATTCAGACTGACGTAGAAATTCGTAGTTAATATTTCTATATCTTTCAATTGTAGCTATAAAGAATGAGTTTCTCACCACCCTTTCCGGTTTGTCTATCGTTTCTTTGCTTTACATTTTTCGTATCTGAATTTTCTTAATGATTATGAATGTCATGATAGGATTTTCTGGAAAATTTAATCCCGTATACGCTAAATGACGCCATCTTGTCTTTTCCCCTATTCCTTTCCTAATTCATTTTGTGCTTTTTTTTTTTTAATGTTTTACAATTCCTCCAAGATTCTGTAATAGTGTGTATCAATTGATGTATATATGGGGAAGGTAGCTGAAAACGAAATAATGCAAATCATAAAGCATGTGTATGAACATTAATTTGAGGTCTGGCTTTATTTTTTATTTTTAACTAGGCATTTCATCTGCCTTACAAAGAAAAGACAAATCTTATTTGGTCTATTCCAAGATCTCTTTGTTCAATATAATTGTGTGTTCTGCATACTTATAAATGAAAAATAAAAAAACGTTGTGTGTTCTGGAGATATCCTTTCTTGTTGTGATTCACGATGAGCTGCAAGTATTACTTCTTTTAGTTTCCTGCAGTCTTTGTTTACATGCTTCCCCTTTCTCTTTTTTGGTTGCTCTTTCAGATGCATATGATGCCCTTGACCCAAATGGAAATATCACAATTAAGTGGGATATCATAAGCTGGACTCCTGATGGCTATGTTGTAAGTATTTGTGAGCTATACCTCCTGTAGGGTGGTTTAATTCTATTTCACACAGGTGCATACGCACACATTTTTTCTTTTTTGCTTAATTACACGCACCTCTGATACTCATACACAGAAACATGCTTTTAGGAGGTGCACCTATATCTGTCAAGTCTTACCCTCATTTATTATTTTCTTTCCTGAGATGGTATGGCCATTAAACTATTTAATATAGACTATCTATTTCTCTCTAGTGCAAGTCTCACACACTATGATATGACTGGTAGTCTGGTACTCACTCAAATTATGATTCTGAATCTCACCTTTGAGCCTTGTTAAGTTCTTCAAGTTTAACAAAGTCGTCCAATTATTGCAATTGAGTTTTCAGACTTTGTTTGCATTGTGCTTTCAAGTTTCATCACCATGAGAGGTTATTATAAAATGCATTAATCATGTGATTCTTTAGAGTTTCTGTTATTGTTGTTGTTGCAATGCTGTCTTCTTTTCTAAAGTGGATTTGAAGCTTTTCTAATTCCTGATTTATGCTCCTTTCCCCTTATTAAAATTGTCCTATTTCGAGTGATTTGGTTTAGCAAGGTTTTGGGTTAGCACAGGCTCATTTCTTCGTAGACTTAACCTTGGCTGGATTCTAAGGAGGTCAAGTGGTACATCTTATGAATGCTTGATCCTACCAGAGAAACTGATTTATAGAAATGGGCATTACTTATTTTCAGATGTCATTTTCCTTCCAACAAGCCTTCAACGTGTTTCCTCCCAGTTCCCTGCATTAACTAATCAGCTTCTTATTGTGAGTGGATAGGCTGTTGTTACAATCTTCAACTTCCAGCAATATCGTCACATTCAGGCTCCAGGATGGTCACTTGGATGGACATGGGCAAAGAAGGAGGTGATATGGACCATGATGGGAGGCCAAACCACAGAGCAAGGAGATTGTTCAAGATACAAAGGGAACGTTCCACATTGCTGTAAAAAGGATCCAACAGTTGTGGACTTATTGCCAGGAACTCCATACAACCAGCAGATTGCAAATTGCTGCAAGGGGGGTGTAATTAATTCATGGGTGCAAGACCCAAACAATTTTGCGAGCTCATTCCAGATTAGTGTGGGAGCAGCTGGAACCACCAACAAAACAGTGAGAGTGCCTAAGAACTTTACCTTGAAAGCACCAGGGCCAGGTTATACCTGTAGTCCAGCAAAAATTGTCAGACCTACCAAATTTGTTACCCAAGATGGAAGGAGAACCACACAAGCTATGAGTAAGTTATTTGGCGAATACTAGAGACTAATTACATTTATTATCTTCTTTTTTCTTTAAGGACCAAGACAGCACCATGAAACATTCACTTCAACTTAGCCGATAATTTAGATTAATCCAACAGCAAAGAATATGCAACTTCACACATTATTAATCCTGAACTGCAATGGGGTGTAATGATGTTTCTGGTTTAATAATCACGGGGTGCAAAATTTGTTTCCAAATGGCTATTGATTTTCTCTTGTAAGGAGTCTATGTTTTTAGGTTTTAAAAATGAAGCACGAGTTTGGTATCATATTTGCATTTGATGAAGGGGAATTTGCACAAGCTATTTGTCTCAACTAATGAAGATATGTGACTGGTACATTTGAAATTTGGATTTTGACCTATCTCTATCTTGTGGCAGTGACTTGGAATGTTACATGCACATATTCGCAATTCCTGTCTCAGAAAACTCCTACTTGCTGCGTCTCGCTCTCGTCCTTCTACAATGACACAATAGTACCCTGCCCGACATGCACTTGTGGTTGCCAAAACAACAATACCCATCCAGGGAGCTGTGTAGAGTATGCTCTCTCACATCTGTTCTTTTGCCACACAATTTTTTGTTTTCCTCCTCCTCCTTACATGATTCTTTTTTGTATCCTTTCTTCTAACATGGTTCTCCTCTTCCCATCTCTCTCCCTACAGCCCCAACTCGCCATATTTAGCTTCAGTCGTTGCAGGATCTGGCAAGAATAGCTATACACCTCTGGTCCAATGTACAAGCCATATGTGCCCTGTCCGAGTTCACTGGCATGTTAAGCTTAACTACAAGGAATACTGGCGGGTGAAGGTCACTATTACAAACTTCAATTACAGGATGAACTATACACAGTGGAACTTAGTTGTCCAACACCCCAACTTTGACAATCTGACTCAGATTTTCAGCTTTAACTATAAGCCGTTAACTCCTTACACAGATATAAGTAAGTCTAGATGTTCTTGTTTGTTCCTAAATTTGTTGGATCATTTCCTTATGCATTGTAATGTGGTTGTTTATGGTTGCATTAATTTATTGATATTAGTTGCAAGTTCCTACTGTTAGATAATAGGGTAGAAGACTTATACGTAGATTATGGACATAACTATTTACTTTTTCCTTCTCTTTCTGCAAACAGATGATACTGCCATGCTGTGGGGGGTGAAGTTCTATAACGATTTGCTCATGCAAGCTGGCCCTTCCGGTAATGTACAGTCGGAGCTACTCTTCCGAAAGGATCAATCAACTTTCACTTTTGAGAAGGGTTGGGCTTTTCCTCGAAGGATCTATTTCAATGGCGACAACTGTGTCATGCCTCCTCCTGATGCCTACCCATATTTGCCAAATACGAGTTCCCGGCCAGATATCTCTTTGCTTAATCTAATGTTGACCCTGTTGTTGTCTTTGGCATTGTCCTATGCATATGCATAAGAATCTGCTTATTGGTATGACTATAAAGTCTAGTGTCTAAAAGATTCCTACTGGATGCATTCAACCCTACAACCTAAAACAAGCTGATTGAAGAGTTCTTGTGCCTGGCAATGATGTTCAGCAAGCAGAGTAGGTTCAGGTGCGCATCAGTTTGGACAGACTTCAGTTTCTTTGTTACTTCGTAACTGTTATGTTGCCTGTATACTACCGTACTACATCATATAGGTTGTATATTTTCGACGTCAGTGTTATTACAATTGTAACGAGAATACAAACCATTATCAGAGATCTAATATATGGTATTTGTTTAATGCTTGTTCTCACGGGTAGCTTCATTTGGGCATGATCTCTTTCTTTCCATTCTGTTAGTGGAACAATGGCAACTATGCAATCAAAACTATTTCGCTTAGTGAACGTGCATTTGCTTACAGTACAAATTTGACAAGATTCTGCTTTCTTCAGTAAAGAGACAGACGAAATGTTTACAGCATTGTGATTTTGATTGATCATTAACAGTTCAAGAAGATTTCATTGTAGAGGGTCCATATCTAGTTTTCCTATTCACAAGCTCATCATATCAAACTACATTTGATCGAGTCCAGCTCCTCTTTTTTTTTTTTCCCAAAGAATTCTTGAATGTGTACCTGTGATCCCCACAACTTGGCGTTGTAGATCCCTTGGCTTCAAAACTTCCTGCTCATCGAACTTAGGAAAACAATCACCAGAATCCGATCAACAAGAGAAGCACTGAATAAATTAGTGTGGAAAACCCAATTAGGTTTCGCCAGGCAGAATTGGGTAGAAATGGGTACATATCAGGTGGGGGCAGCATGCATTCATCGCCATTGAAGTAGACTTTCCGGGGAAACGCCCATCCTTGCTTGAAGGTGAAAGTGTCCTTGTCCTTCTGAAGGAGCACCTCCGATTGGATATTTCCAAGTGGCCCAGCCTCCATTAGTAGGTCATTATAGAATTTCATGCCATAGAACATTCCTGTGTCATCTACACATCAAATTGCATTTGTCTAAGTCAATATTTCGACAATAACTCAGCCCCATGGCAGTGTAAGAATAGTTTAAAGACTGGGGAACTTACTGATCGACTGATAGGGAACGAGGGGTTTGTAATCAAAGCTAAAAACTTGAGTTACGTTGTTGAGATTTGGATGCTGAACAACGAGAGTCCATAGAGTGTAGTTCATCCGGTAGTTGAAATTTGTTACCGCCACCTTGACACGCCAGTAATCCTTGTAGTTGAGCTTCACGTGCCAGTGAACCCGGACAGGGCACATGTGATGTGTGCATTGCAGCAGCGGTGCATTGTCTTTCCTTGGAGTGTTTACTCCAACCACGCTCAGAAGTTTTGAATCGCTCCTGTATATATCACCGTCAATAGTTGCAGGATGGATTAGATGTTTTTATGAACTCAAAATATATACATAACGAGTATATGATAGAACCTGAGTTCTGAAAATAGTAGCTTACTTGACGCATTTGTTCTTGTTTTCACAACCACAAGCACAAGAAGGACAAGGAACGATTGTGTCGTTGTAGAAGGATGAGAAGGAGACGCAACAACTCGGGTGTTTCCCAGCCAGAAACTGTGAATAAGTGCAAGTCACATTCCATGTCACTGCACAAGAAAGAATGAAAATATTTGTCAGCCATGAGCCACCGTAATTCAAACGTTAGATCTTGGGAGAGAACAAGACTTACTCAGTGCCTGAGTTTTCCGGCGCAGATCAGGGGTGAGAAAAGTAGTGGGAGGCACGATCTTTGCTGGGCCGCAAGTGTACCCTGGTCCGGGACCTAGCAAGGTGAAGTTCTTGGGAAGTTTCACCGTCTTGTTTGAAGTACCGGCTAGGCCGACGCTCACCTGGAAGGCCGAGACTGAAGCTGAGGGGTCTTGGCCCCAAGATGCCACCACCCCTCCTTTGCAGCAATTCTGGAATTGCTGGTTGTAAGGTACCCCAGGGAGCAAATCTACAAGAGTAGGATTCTTTTTGCAACAGTGTGGAATGTTCCCTTTGAATTTGGAGCAGTCACCTTGCTCTGTGGCTTGAGCCCCAACCGTAGACCATATCACTTCTTTTTTAGCCCATGTCCAACCTAAGGTCCAGCCAGGGCTCATGATGTGCCTGTACATCTGGAAATTGTTCATCGTCACAACTGCCTGGATAACAAGCCATAAAAAAACCTTGTCAAATAAAAGTATATTTTCAAATATATGAGATGAAATTTGTGAAATTGTTGTAGTTCTCACCACATAGCCATCTGCGGTCCAGGACATTATATCCCATTTGATTGTTATGTTCCCGTTCGGATCCAAAGGATCATATGCAGCTGCAATTTGGAAACAAGCAAAAGAGAATTGAATATATAGCTATATAGGGGTATATATACATATATGAATCCAAACTGAAGCTTGAGAAAGTAAAAGGTTTACCTGCAGATGTAAAAAAGACAAGAAAGAACAGAACTGAGATGACAAATCTCATCTCTGCAATGCTACTATATCGATACTGTTGAAGATGAGAATTGGAATATGTATATAAGAAAGAAAGAGATGCGCAGAAAGAAATGTCAAAAGAGTTTTAAGATGGCTCACCAACTGGTTGTTAGGCACTTATATAGAGATAGATATATGTATCTTCCACCACCACCACCACCACCACCACATCTCACTCTTCTTCACATTTTGTCTCGTGTTTATATTTCTGTTAGGACTTTCTGTATCTTTGAAGCAACGACTTGGTATGAAGAGAGACGGGCGGGAGATTCCAAGGCTGAACACAACATCCCAACAGTCACCCCGCCAGCGAAGGTGACAGGTATTGGAAGAAGTTGATGTTCTACCCACAAAATTACCCAAATATCCTTATCCCCGTAATTTGATTGCTCCATCTTAACAAAGATAGATCTTGGCTATGTTTTAGAATACCCACGTTTAGACACTTTGGCATATTATTTTACTTTTAATAGCGATCTTTAGCATGGAAAATCCCATCCGTGACGAGTCTTTAAATAAAAAAAAAAAATTTAGTAGAAAGATAGTACCTGTTATTTTAGATATAACTTTAATTATATTTTTTGTATTTATTTGATGGGTCTTCATTGTAAAGCTTAAGTAACAATAGTTCGTACTATCATACCAATGAATATTTATTGAGTTTCTAGACCTTATTTTTGGTTATAGAGGCATTATCACAGGAATATTGCACTACCAATTTGAAGAATAAAATTTTTGTGGAACTACAAAACAAATAAGGACATGAAATCATTGAAAAAAAAGGAGAAGAAAAATGAGGAGTTTGTTATGGACATTTGTATGTTGCAGAGGGCATTTTGGTCATAGTGAGTGACGGTGTTATAGCTTCCTTGTATCTTTTGCGCGAAGTGCAATTTTCAAATCTTTCTTTAGAAATTTGCTTATTATTCCACCACGTTTACGGTCAGAAGAGGAAGAGTTTCTGGGAAGTAAACAGAGGTAGGGTCCACACAAGTAGTGAGTTTCACTTTGTAGCAGGTGGTGCTTCACATTTTATATAAGGGTAGAGTTTACTTATTTTAACAGACGGTGGTGAGAGGTGGAATACCATATCAAGAGCGGTGAATAAGTTTTCGATAAAGAGACATTTCAAACACGCATAGCAGATTTTGGATGCTTTAACAAATAACAGAATTTCTAAAAGGAAAATGCTCTATGTAATACATTTTTTTAATTTTTTTGCTCATTCACTAGACACAAGTGAATGAGTTTCACATAAATTTGCTAATGTGAGTTTTATAATTTTGTGTTTAAAAATAAAATAAAAATTAAAAAATATAATTGTATAAAGTATTACTCTTTCGAAAATAGTAACTTCTTTCATAGTTTCGGGCCATTTTTGTCAATGGCACTCTGCACTCAATGCTTATAAGCCTATTAGAATAACATATATGCAGAATGTGATAGGAAAAAATTCCCAATTTTCTTACTTTATTGGGGTGACGTTAGGAATCTAAAAGCTACCAATCCTCAAACACACTCATATTTTACAAGATTTGGTTTCGAGTTTGATTTTAATACAATGATAATAAAATGTTTTTTATTTTACAAGCTAAATATCAAAATGCGATTTAAAAAAAAAAACGATACTTACAAACGCGTGCCACATTTGAGTATCCTTGTGTAGAAAAAAAAAAAAATACATTTGAGAATTTATCAAAATTCAAAATTAAAATCAAATAAAAAATCCATAGGAAAACTTGAGAGCAATTCTCAAGTAGAGATCATGGTCCATGCAATAAAAAATTTTCATTGCAGGTCCGTTGATCGATCTGAAGTTCCAAACTTGGGAGAACTTCTGTAAACTATGCCGATTGATTGATTTGTTTGGCTGAATAGCTGTTGAAAAATGATTAGAGGAAGGTAGTTTGACCACGAATCACAACATGCCACCTTTACCTATGGGTGCCTTACCAGCCCCGTTACACCGTACCATGGTCACATCGAATAACTTCTGAGGGCCGCATCCTATTAGCAACCCAATTGGGCCGCTTTTATAGCTTTGTTAGGAAGCCCATTGATGATGTAGATTTACACAGGGAGTCTAACCTATGGACGTGTGCTCATTCCCATTAGTTCTGTTGGGCCTATGCTAGCCCAGGCCCAATTCATCCACATGCCACGTTGGACCCAAGTTGAAGATAACCTTATGAATGTTTCATATGTCTCAGTCATTCGGCCCTTTGTGGTGAAACACGAGAGACAAAAGTCAGCGCCATCGACACGAGAAAGGTCAAACCATGTATATCATCCCAACTATTTCCTATGGATTTACGTTATCCCTGATTTCTTCATTCTCATATTTTCATCATCAACAATACCATTGCAATAGGTCACTGCTTGTGGTAGACCTTTAATAGTAGATATAGACCCCAATATCTCGAGTTCTTTTCACGTCTTTTGAATAAACTTTTTTTTAATTATTATTTTTTTATATCAATTTTTAAAACTTTTACTTATTTTTTGTAATGACCTTCTACGCTTCTATTTTATTTATGAGCTTATAGTTTTGCCTTTTAATTTTTTCACCGAAAATCACAAGTAAAGTTACTAAGAACGAGAAAAAAGAAAACCATAATAAAAAAAGCTTATCCAAATAAGCCTACGTTAAATTGTTATCGAACCAAATGAGTTGGATATTACCTTGACTCATACAAAAAAAAAAAAAAAACTTTCATTTCTTTAGACAAGAGAACATTCTATTCTGCAGGAATCACCCAAGTTGAACGTCTAACGTAGCCCGGGAGTCAAGAAACAAGAGGCTAAGCCCCCGGTTTTGCTTTGGAAGTCAAATTTTTTATTTACAGCCCACTGAAAATGCAGCCCATCATTGTCTACCAGGCCAGGCGATGCTAACACTGACACGCGTTTGGATCAAGTCACCTTACCCTAGTATAAATAGACGAACCATTCATGACCAAATAGTATTACACAAATTCAGTTTATTTATGCACATTTACGAGGCCTGCTTGGAGCAAATTTTCAAAGCCGAAAAAGGGGAGAAAAGCCTTTCAGATGGGGCGTTGGATAAAACCGGAGGTAAGCACAATTACAAGCATCTTGGGTTGATGATTTGCTAATTAATAGAAAAACCTTCTTCATAAACAATAAATATATTTTTCTTGTATTTGAATCAAGAATTTCGTGAAAAACAAAAGAGGAGACGATGTAAAATTACAATATATGTTTGTCTTTTAAAAAAAAGAGAGGGTAAAAAAAACATAAAAAGAAAAAAAAAAAATTTAAAATCTCTCATTTTATTTTTTTTTAAAGATAAATTTGAGTTTCAAATACAGTATTACGATCATTTGCAACTCCGCATTTTTTTTTAAATCACTCTCTCTCTCATTTTTTTTTATTTTTTTTATAAAATCAAATAAAAAAAAAAAAAAACTTTTTCTTCGTTTTGTTTTTTCTTTCTCTTTCCTCCCTAACTTCCAAACACAAACATGCTGTAAATCATTCAATTTTGTGGAAACAGGTATATCCTCTAATGGCTGCGATGACCTTTGTCACCGGCATGTGCATTTTTCAGCTTACAAGGAACGTGCTCATGAACCCTGATGTCAGGTACGTAAATATATATATATATATATATAAAAAAAAATTATGGCGTCCAAATTTAATTTCATGAGCTTAGTTTAATTGGCATGCGTCTGAGAAGTAAATCTTTACCCCTTCTTGGGCTGGCAATGGCATTTGCAGAGTCAACAAAGCCCATCGTACCACGGCGGTGCTTGAAAACGAAGAGGAAGGAGAGAAGTACAGCCAACATGGCTTCCGCAAGTTCCTCCGCACACGGCCACCTGAGGTCATGCCTTCCGTCAACCGCTTCTTCTCCGACCACGAATAGATTATATATTTACGTGATGAAGGCAAGAAATGACCAATATTGATTTGAAGGAAAGGGGAGGCACTGTATATCTGGTCGATATATAAATATTTATCAAGTTCTGTTTGCTTGTAATGCTTGTGTGTACTAAAAAAATGAGGTCATCCACGGTCCAATATTAATAATAAGCCTAAGCTCATTTTAATCATTTGGCTACGGGCCAAATTTTTACTGTCAAGGATTATATTAATAGGCAAGCATAAAAATTTTAATTAAAACCCAGCCCGTTGAGAAATATATACAGAATAATATATATATGAATTGTGTTTACTTTTATATTTTGTCTCTCTTTTATGTAGCGCTCTAAATGCTCTGATACTTTTAAAATGATACTTTAATTGGTTAAATAACTATTGAATTTTCTCGAATATTCAATTTACTTTATTAGTTTTGTGATATATATATATATATAAACAGTTGAGTCCTATTCAAAAAATTATCAATTACAACTTCAGCTATCCATCTATACGTATAAAATAATTAAATTCTATCCAAAAAAATATTACAGTAAAAGAGAACAAATTAAAAAGTAGTTGAGTCCAATCCAAATAGTTGTGATTCTTTATATGATTAAAAATTAAATAAAAAATTTATTGATCAAGTGCTTACATGTTTTTTGTTTTTCTTCCATGAACGTTGTTAACACTTTAAAGAGTTTTAATTGGTTTAGAGTTGTCAATTTTAAATTGTATTCTTAATTATTTTAGATTTTGAATTAATTACTTATAATTTGAACAAATCATTGCACGGGTTGACACATAGTGTATTTATATATTTGTATTTAGATTTCATGTTATTTAATCTTGTTCTTGGACAACAAAAATATTTATTAAAAAATTAGTTACAAAATTTTAATAGTTGATTTTTAATCAATAAAAAACACTCAAACCACTTCAATTAACAAATTATTTATGTTCAATTTGTGATATAATTTTTTTTAAAGTTAAATGATGAGGCTTAGACATCTAATTTAAGGCCCAATGGTCAGATTATATAATGTATGCTCGGCCCAAACAGGGAATGTTTAGTGACTACGAGATGGGAGCCTAGGCAATTTGTTCTCTAAATTCCTTTTTTTTTTTATACATGGTAGGACGATCCTGTCTGAGCCTGTGGTGCATAGTAGATTTTGACAAAGTCATATCTCCAATAATACATGAATGCTAATTAATTAATTAATTAATGCTCAACAAACAGTAGCTCGATGCTAATCCAGTCCCAGAAACTGGTGGCCACCGCCTTCCTACAGAACCTATAAAGTATATGTACTTGTGTAGATGGAACCATAGAATAAAAAAAATCAATTATTAAAAGAAATTGATTCTTTAATATATATAGTCCCCAAAGCGAGTAATAGCCTGTTTGGAATTTGAAAAATGAAGGGAAGGAAAGAGAAGGAAAAAAAAAAAAGAAAAAAAAAGAAAATTTTTGATTTTATAAAGAAAGTGGCTAGAAGGAAAGAAAAGAGAGAGTGATTTAAAATTTTCTTTCCTTTCTCTCTTAGGTAGAATTTAACAAGGAAGGGAAAAGAGAGAATTTTTTTTTTAAATTTTTCCTTCCCTCTCCTCCTCTCTCTTAAGTTCTAAACAAGATCAAAGATTCCTTAATCCTTGGTTCTATACAGAAATACTTATGAGAATAACATGAAAACAAATAAATTTCAAATCTTTTGACTTTTATATGATTGGATTTCCTTTCAATATTTTTCTCCATATTTCTTTCCTTGAAAATTGACATGCTCTTTTTATTTTTATGATGTATCTTCTTTTCATAACATCGTCAAATCTTTCTTAAAATCCTCCAACTTTTTTTTTTTTTTTGGTTATAATTGATATTTATTTCGTACGCTTCCAAGTTCCAATCATGCCTTCATTTGCTCCCAATTAAGTATTTAGTTTAAACATATTTTTCCCTTACGCTGTGAACATACTACAGATGGGTAAACAAACCACGCATCTGTAAAACATGGTGCAAATTAATATGATTGGTCTAATATGGATAGAGTTTCATGATCACTTGTTTACATGCTGTTCTAGACAGGCCATTTGGAGAAGATGAACAAACCACCAAAATAGTCAAGACAAACACAAAGACATTCATACCCATAAAACACAAATTTATCTGACCCTACACATCGAATGTGTTATGGGTATATGTTTATATATATATATATATGGCCCTTTTTGATTGGTTGGTCACATAACCTTTGCATCTCAAGTTTTGGCACTGCTGTAACTAAAAGATCATCGACTATGGACCCTACCATGCATCCATAATTCCCATCCATTTGGCTGATCAGAAATACAAATAAATACTACATATCATCAACCCCACAAAATTGCTATTTTTTTTTTTATAAAAAATCCGTATAGAAAATTCTATCAAAATAACGTGAGACTTTGACATTTTTTTTTATATAATCAAAAGTTATTATGATGGATGATATATATATATATATATATATATATATTTTGGGTATTCAGGTCAGTTTGCGTGTATTATGATTAATTTTGGAGTTTGTATAATTTGTCAATTCCACACAAATCAAGAAATTGTTAGGCCAAAAACTTTGGGGATGGCCCCAAGAAATTTATAGCACCTAAGAGATTTCAAACCTGATGCTCTTGAGGGATCAGACCCTAGGCCCCAAGCCTTGTCTATCAGGCCAACCTATTGGGTATTCTGTTTTAAAGTGAGTTTAACCACACCATTTTAATAATAAAATTTGTATAAATTTTTTGGCACAAAATTAAAGAAATCAAAGGGAGGTGTAGGTTATGCTATACAACCAAAAATTCGTACAAACTTTATTATCACAAAAATTCATACAAAATTTATTATTAGGATGATATAGTTGAATAAGGACCATTTACTCTAAAATAAAAGACTAATTATGATAATTTTTAATTACATAAATATCACTTTCTCATTATTTAAGTAAAATTTCTCATAAATTAATTTCGAAGAATTCTCTTGGCATAAGGGACATCAAATTGAAGTGCTAACACGTACCAATTACCTTCTTCTTTTTTTTTTAACTTTTACTTTTGACTCTTTTTTTTCACCCAAAGATTATTGTATTGATTGGCTAGCCGATTTATTCCCCATTTCGTTGCTACCCAGTTGCTAGCATATTCCAAGTTCCTGTCCCTTTCTCATCGTGTGAATCAATCCCCTCCTATGTTGTTTTCTCAGAAGGAGTTCCCCATATAATTGATTTCTAATCGTCACTCCTGTGAATTCATTTCCTTCCATCTCCTAGTACTTCTTCTCTTCATATACTCGCATGGATCTTGCGAAATATTTGTTTTTGGCCATAGTTTCAGTGTTGGTGAGCGTGGCCAGTGCTTGCTCAAATGGAGAATGCAAGGTTTCTCTCTCTCTCTCTCTCTCTCTCTCTCTCTCATCTATTTTGTAATGTCATTATTTGTTTCTATTTGGTATTGTGAAGCTTTTTCCATTCTAATTACTGATGTCCATATAAATTATAGCTCCTTGACGAATGCACGTCGGACGAGGATTGCGGAACTGGGCTCTATTGCTTCTCTTGTCCTCAGGGATTTTCAGGCTCTAGATGTGTAAGATCCACCATCACAGACCAATTCAAGCTCTTGGTAAGCCTCTGCTCTCTCTCTCTCTCTGTCTCTTCATATAATCCATACAGTAATATATATTATTCATAGATGCGTATACACACTCAAAAAGTGTCTAATTATGAAGAAGCTGAAGCGTAATGGCTGAGATCATGAAAAAGAGATTCAAGATATTATTCATCGCAAACAAGAAATCACCTGAGGTTTAGGCATGTCATAGGTTCCTCCGTCTTCTTCGTAATACTAATTATTATTTTTCTTTGGTGGGAGGTCTTTCTTAGGTCATGGTCCCGCCTAATCATAACCATATCACTGTGGTCTGTGCGTGGTTCAAGTTAACCAAATGGTTTGGACTTATAATTGGAAGACTCCACGCATGGCCTATTTCGTTACCTATTGTGGGCTGTCTCCCCGGTGATTTATTAAGTAGCCCTGTTCTATGGGCTTTCTGCAGTACCAAAAAAAAAAAAAAGAAAATAGGCACGGAATCACTAACTAGTGACTTACCTCATGCTATGTAATTTGAAATGTTTTAAATTTATAAAATACTCTTGTTAGTCACTTAACACTTGAATAAATTTACGAAATATGTATTCAACATGATCAGTTAGATATGCATCTAACAAATATATATAAATAAGTGAGTTTAATGTAAAACTATACATAAAACTTTTATTTTATGCATAAAATGTTATATTTTAGTTTGTAAATAATATTTTATCTTGAAATAATAAAATATATATTTAAAAAATATGAAATTTGTCTATATCTGAGTATCTTTAGACATGAGAATTAGATGAATATGACACTTAGACATATAGCCACACTCGACATGTATCTGAGTCCTAGTAACATAAACCTTGGGTCTTAAGTTTAATTCCCATTGTGACCAGCTATCATTAATACAATACAAGAAGTTTACATAATTTGTGTGAATGAGACTCTGCACGAGCTCGAGCTAGTAGTAAGTTGAAGGCCTGACACCTTGTAGCAATAAAAACCAAGAATTACAGATAGGTTATATTAATATTAGGAATTTCCACAATTATGTATATTCTGCTTGACAATCATTGCTTAAAGTCTCTTATATTGAAGAGATCACACGTTTCATTCTTACTGGTTATTCTTTCACTTTTTTTTGCCAACAGAATAATTCACTGCCGTTCAACAAGTATGCATTTCTGACAACCCACAATGCTTATGCCATCGATGGAGAACCATCTCATACAGGAGTTCCAAGAATCACCATTACAAATCAAGAAGATAGCATCACACAACAGCTAAATGTAAGATCATTCTCTACAAAGCTCCTTCTCCAGTACTCTAAAAGACTTTTTCAAGGCATTACAAACTTGTTTGCAGTCAACTCTTTATTGGGATTGTTCATTTGTGCAGAATGGGGTTCGAAGCTTAATGCTCGACACATATGATTTCGATGGAGATGTATGGCTGTGCCATTCTTTTGGAGGACAATGCCATGATTATACTGCGTTTGTAAGTTCTTCTTTCCATGTCTATTATTTTCTTCAAATGTGCAAAAATGCATTGAAATTAATATTTTGCTATTAACGTAGGAACCAGCTATAGACACTTTGAGGGAAATTGAAGCCTTCTTAGCTGCAAATCCATCGGAAATTGTTACCTTGATCTTAGAGGACTATGTTGCCCCAAATGGGTTGACCAAGGTCTTCACCAATGCAGGTTTGATGAAATACTGGTTTCCAGTGACAAGCATGCCACAAAATGGCCAGGACTGGCCTCTAGTCAGTGACATGGTTGCAAAAAACCAAAGACTCCTGGTGTTTACTTCAATTAAATCTAAGCAAGAAGGTGAAGGAATTGCTTATCAGTGGAATTACATGGTTGAAAATCAATGTAAGAAGCCCTATATATAAACAACTTTCTCTGAGTTTATCTCTCTCTCTCTCTATATATATATACACACACACAATTATGTACACAAATGTTTGTTTTTCTCCTTATGTAGATGGGGATGGAGGAATGAAGCCAGGAAGTTGCCCTAACCGGGCAGAGTCATCGGTGCTGGATGACAAGAGTAAATCATTGGTTTTGGTAAATTATTTCAAGTCTGCCCCCATCAAGCTATCCACTTGTGTGCAGAACTCCGCGGACCTAATTAACATGCTTCAAACTTGTTATGGCGCGGCTGGCAATCGATGGGCTAACTTTGTTGCTGTTGATTATTATAAGGTATATATGAACTGTTCTAAGTTTCTTCTTTACCTGTATTCTTCTTGCAAGTTGAATTTACTATTTTACTCCCATCAGTGGGATGCAAAAACCCTGTATTATGATCGTTTATTATGTTCTGTTTTGTTTATGTTTATCCGTGCAGAGGAGTGAGGGAGGAGGATCTTTTCAAGCTGTAGACACTCTAAATGGGAAGCTGTTGTGTGGGTGTGATGATGTACATGCATGTGTGGTAAGTCTGGAGAAAATTTTTCAACAACTACTACATTCAAAGTTGTTAATTTATTGTCAACCCCATAAATCACCTAATATGAGGTTAAAATTGAATTTAAAAAGTATTTCTTTTCACTTTTCAAAATTTTGAATAGCATTTTTCAGGCCAGTTCAACCCATACTGTTTCGCTGGACTCTAAAGATTAGAGTAATAACACATATGGACTGGGTTTGAAACTTCTAAGGCATGTTTGGTTGGGGGATAAGTAATACTGTACAATTAGAAAAGTGATGATGGGTGATAAGTAATATCTGATGTAATGAGAGATTACTCATACTACGTTTGGTTAGGATGTGATTATAGTAGAGATAAAAAATATTATTTTATCAAAATATCACATTAAATATAACAAAATTAATAGAAAAATTAATTTTAAATTATAATATAGCTATTTAATATTATATTAACTTATTATAATAATAGAAGAAGGGTAAAAATGTCATTTTAGAGTTTATCTCAAAGGAGAGGATAAGTAATACCGCCTCCTTCATGGTATTACTTATCTCCCATTGTGAGGGATTAATAATTCGGAGGAATGACTAATCCTATACAATTTTTTCTTTGACAAACATGAATTTTGTGAGATCCACAAGATAACTAATCAAATCTCTCACTTTTATTCCTTAACCAAACATGCCCCTAGAGCTCAAACTGACCAGATTATGTTCTCGTTAAAACTCACCAGACAGGCACCAATCCCTTAAGTTAAAACTGAGTTTAGACAAAAAAAAAAATAAATAGAACAGTTAGGTATAGGGCAATTTGTAGCTGAATTGGCTATGGGAATCCCACTCAATCTACACTTTATTTTGTGATTGTGTTAAAGGAGAAATTTATGGCAACCATTTGCTTTTTGCAGCCAGGATCTACATCAGGCGCCTGCAGTGCTCCCCCGGCATGACGGCAGTGACAAAAAATTCACCTTGTAATTCATTTGAAAGCTTGAATATAGCCATTACCAAGTTAGCATGCTTCATATAACTAAATTGAAGTGATTAATATATGAATCCTCGTGTAACTATATACAAAGAGAAAATGGAAATCTAATATTTAGCCGGAATTAGAGACAATGAGGATTTGCGTGCTCCGAGAGGAATTAAAGTTTGTTTGGTAGGGTGAAAAAGTAGAAGATAAAGGTAGGGATTTATTTTAAATTATTTACTATTATACCCTTAACAAACAAAAGAATAAGAAAAAAATTAAGGGCAATTTTGTAAATTCATGCATGTTAATGTAAAAAAAAATCTACCAATTTTTCTCTCTTTTCCCTTTCTCCCCTACCAAACCGCTGAAACAACCTCCCTCTTCCGCCCAACCAACCACATAATAAATCCAACGTTATGCATGAAACGGGAGTTACTCCAAGGAGCTCTTGTACTGTGGGCCGACTTCGACTTCCAAGACGGCCCATGGATACCCCTATGTGATCATAGTTATTATGTGCCCAGAGTCGCTACAAGTGGGCTGGATAACATGTGGTTATCTGGATCCCCATTGGATTTGTTTGTTTGTTTGCATATAAGCATTCCATCCCCGTTAAAGCTTAAGCATTAGTCATTAGCATCAGCGTATCAGGACTATTATATTCCACTATTAGCACATCAGCATCAGCATAAATCTAACACCGCCCATATATCTATATATATATGACATCTCTAATGAAATGCTAATGCTAAGATTGTAGCTGTTATTGAAGTATATTAATGGGGGTTCCATGTTGCCTCGTGTGAACTGTGAACAATGGCCTACAACTGAAGACTGGTGCTTGAAAGTGCCACAATTAGAAAACGAAAAAAATATAAAATTTCCTAATTGGTCCTTCAGCCCCATATAATCTTGGTGATTGCCACCCAAGTTACCCAACCACCCGATGATTCCGACAAACCGGGTCTGATAAGTAGGGCAATAGCTAGTCTGGGCTTTGTCTTCATCAATAATTGAGTTGTGTCTCAGTTCTCAGATCATGAATTATCCAGATATGGATAAGCTAACTTTCATCAATACCCATTCTTCTTCCTAGATGCATGTATATGGCCTTACACTTTGAGGGTGTTTTTTTATCTTTTTACCCTGTAAACTTACGTATGCTCATTACAGCTTACTGAAAACAGTTTATTAATAAGTTTTTTTTTTTACCTCTTTCAGTAAATGGATATTCATATCCCATTAAAGAAAAAGACGGGTTTACAGTTGTTTAAGGTGTTGTTAATCATCACTTAACTCTGAAGAGCAATTTGTTTAACATTTCACCTCTGCAAACCATTGCAAAAATAATCAGTTTGATAACGTGATTTTTCGCCAGATACCAACTCTCTTTAGAATCTACCGATCACGTTTAAAGAAATATATATATATATATATATATTCATATAAATAGAAGGTAAACTCTAAGGGTACATTTTAAGCCTGTTTTGTCTGGTTGTACAAACCATTGCAACTTGTGTTTTAATAATTTTCAACACTAAAAACACAAGTTTCAACGCTTTGTACAACCTGACAAAACAAATTTAAAATGTACCGTTAGCGCACATGTAACATTTGCCTACAATCAATGTATGCATCTCTGCATAAAAGTCTGATGCTGCATGAAATTACTTACCATGTCGAAACGCAGGGATACTCAAAACAAGAAAATTGGCCGGGCGCGTCTTAGTTTGCTGTGTAATACTCGCATTGTACTCATAGAACAACATGATGCGAGTCAATAATCAGTAATTTGATGAAATCAGTCAAACACTGACTTCAGCAGTTCGAGACTCGAAAAGATGAACTTACATATAATGTGTGTATATATATAAACACACATATAATACTATTAACTATTAAGTGCTCCATCTGCAGCCAGCAGGTTATTAACGCCTTTTATCTTACGTGTGGAGCATGTGAGTAGGCAGGTTAATACATGCTAGTTAGTAATCCTAAATTATGATTAACCTAATACTGATTCCCTGTCAAGATATTAGTATTATAAAAATATGAGATCAAGAAGATTAACCTAATACTGATTTCACTCGTAATATGCTTTAATGCCGAGCTTTGCGAGGATAATGGGCTCCATGTTATTGGTGGATGCGACATCCGAAACAAAATGAGAGCGAGAGAGAGGATTCAATGATTGTGTATTGTTCCTTGTTGGTTTATTAGGGACTTTGGTAATTAATTAACGACTATTACCCCATAATTTTCTGTTTGTTGACTACCATGGTCATTTAGGACTCCTGTCTCGATGCAAAAGCGTCTAGATCTATCTAGAATATTTGCAGTTTACTGTCATAAATTAAGCTTCTCGAGGACTAGAAGTTTAGTATGGTTGCCGTCCCGTTTTCCTTTTTGTTTTCATTTTTCATATTCTCTCGGAAACAAAATAATTGGAGCTTCTTGTTTTTTATATTCTCATAAAGAAGAAAATGGGACTATAAAAAATGCTATCGATTTCATGCCATTTTCTTTTTTGTATGAAATCTATTTTGAAAATTTAAAAAACATATTTTTAATAGTTCATAAAATTGTGATAGTTTTTTTCTAAATTTTTAGAAAATAAGTTTTGAAACCTATTTGCGAAACATGATTTCAACAGAATCAATTTTCAAAACCAATTAGCTAAAAACTTTTTTGACCAATTTTAAAAAATAAAAACAGAAAATAGGAACCGAAACTCTTTTAGTACACACATGTAAGGTTAGGGTCATTGGAGAGTCCCTTAATAGCCAATTGTCTGTTGTCACATATACCAAGCACAACTGCGATCTAGGGATTGTCCCAAATTCTTGTTTTTGACACAAGACTAACCAAGCAGAAGCCCTACCAGAGCTCATCCCCAATTGTGGCCAGGCAAGTTCCGGATCACATGGTTCCTGCAGCCCTTTTTTACCTAAATGAACACAAAGGAGAGATCAATGGAAGACACAAAAGCAAAGACAAGCACCTAAACAACAAAAGAAAATGCATAATAGGGTTCCTTTAACACATGGGGGGGCTTATGCAGTGGAGCCAAACTAAAAGCTAAAGATTCTTTTGCAATATGTTGGTTGGAAGCACACGCGATTTGGTCAAGCTCTGTCTTCTATTTAAAAATCTCAAACTTATAATATGTCGATCGCTATTGCATCCTATGTATTCTTTTCTCCATCCCGTTTGATGATCTTAATTTAAAACTGACAATGTACTTATATGTGAGTTGGGTTTTGTAATCAGAGGAGAAATGAGAATCTTTTTGTATGGATAATTCAGGGAACAGTTGTGTATACTGCATTATCATTTACCACACATTCAATGCGTGTTGAAGCCCTTTATTCATTAATTTTGCTGGGCTGTCTATTTGTTAACTTGACGTTTGGTGGTACTGTGGTGATGAATTAGCCCTCTCAGGTTGTAGTTATGACTCAAATTAAATATTTCATGACGGGTGAGAACTCCAATGGTCACGCTTAGAGAGGTCGCTATTATCGATTGTCTGCTCTCACCCTTCTGTTCGGACAAAAAAACAAAGAATGCATAAATAAACCCCATTCCATTAAAGGATCAGGTTTCCAATTTAGTCTCATCACGAAATCACACTTAATGACTTCAATTTCAGTATTAATAATTAATAATACATGCAAACCCATAATAAGCAATACCTATAACATTATATTACATTCGACTGCTATCTTGGAGAAATTCAAATTTTATCGCTTTTGCACGTATACAAAACCAGTTTCATAATCTCTTTTTAGTAAAGCTTGATACAAATGTCAAACATTAGTACGAGGAACAAAAAGGGGAAAATCTTAATGAATGAGAAGAAAAGTATCAATTCCACCAATCACTGTATTCTGTATGCTTAGGGGGGAGAGAGAGAGAGGAGAAAACTGAATTTCAGCCACTCGAGATTAGTAGCAACCATATATAAGAAAACAAAGCAATTAACACAGTTTTCTCTAGCATAGAGTTCACAAGTTAAGCTCTCTCTTATTCCGTTTCTACCAATACTTGGAACCATACCCAAATAAGATAGCAGCAGACAGGGCAACCCAAAAAATATGTTGAAGGGGGTCCAGATAAATTTTTTTTTTTAAATTTGGTGAGTTAAAGTAAATTTTAGAATTTTAAAATAGACCAATACACTATTTATTTTAAAAATACACAAAAATACATGAGACTTAAAAAAAAAAATTTAAAAATACAGGAGTTGCTTGGCCCTAAGGTAGCTCCGCCACTAGAGATGGAGTTTGAGCCCTATAATAGCATGCATGGTGCCCCACATGAACAAAAATTTGTGATGTCTAAAACAATGAGTGGAAGAAATGAACACAGTTAATAAGTTACAGTCCGACTCACTGACAATTAGGTTTTGCGGTTAAATTTTGACAACAGTAAATTTCCTGTGGTGCAAATTGACTGAGTTAATGACAATTAGGTTTTGCAGCAAGGATCATGAGATTTTGAGAAGATAGAGGTGAATATCGACCGGACTGAGCCGGGCTCATTAGATCATGTTCACCTCTAGAAAGAGGGTGATCCACTGACAGTAGCCAATAGCAAATCTGTGCCCATCTTCTGTGTGCCTCTGTACAATCAATAGATACAACTCGAAAAATTAAAGAAAAGTGCTAGGGACAGCATTACTCAAAATTAAAAGGAATTGAAGAAATGGCCTGAGGGGAAGGCACAAAGAAAAAGGAAAACAACGAGACAAAAGTCAATCAATTCAATGAATAAAACGGGTGCACGTGGATTTGACGTACCACACGTGCATTCAATCATCGTATGGGTCTACCCACCCACCCATCCCCCCCCCTCTCTCTCTCTCTCTCAAAATAAAGTTGTAGATAAGACCTCAGAGCAAACAAGAAAGAAACACAGGCTGCATTTTGTGAAATATGTGATAAGATCATAAGAGAATCATTTTCGTTCACAAAACCTTTAAATGCATTAATGATGGATAATTTCAAAATTTTCCGCATCAACTCTAATGAGAAAACCAAACAACCATCTTGGAGTGCAAGAAGATAGTGTAAATCCTACTCCAGATATGTGATAGCTTCCACATCAAATCAGAAAATATTCTATATTTGGCATCATTTTCAAAATATTTGCTTTCTTTTCGAAAATAAAAATAATAGAAACTTTAAAGACATCATCGATGAAGAAATTTTAAGACAGAGGAGTTTTGAGAGCTCTGTAATTTTTTCTTAGTGAGCTCTTGATTTCAATCTTTCTACTTATATATCAGTATGTGTTACAAGACATACATAAAATATATAGAGTAAGGTTCCTTGATTGTTGCCTAAGTGCTTCAACCTTCCTTCAAGATCTCTTCCTATAAAGGAATATACAAAGTCAAATAAACTAAGAATCCGAGATTGAGCAATCATCGCCAGATTTCATGAAACCACAATATATTCGGAAGGATGCTGGTTGTCAATCTTTTTATTCAAATTGATTTCATTAACTCCATTGTTGGAGGATGTTGCATGCTGTATATCATCTTGATCTTGACCTTAATTTTGATTATGTGCTTCAACACTCCCCCTCAAACTGGATGTGGGTATAGACCACACTCCAAGTTTGACCCGTAATGAATCAAATGACCGTCGAGGTAGAGCCTTAGTGAAAATATCGACAACTTGATTATTAGAGGAGGCGAAACTTGTGATGATAGAGCCAAGGGCCACTTTCTCTCTAACAAATTGATAATCAAGTTCTATATGCTTAATTCTTGTATGAAAAATGAGATTGACTGTCATATAAAGAGCAGATAAATTATCACAAAAGAGGGTTGGTGTAGGCATGGAGTGTAAACCAATGTCCCGCAAAAAAAATGTCAACCAAGTAATTTCGGCTGTGGCAAAGGCAAGAGCATGATATTCGGCTTCTGCACTGGAGTGTGCCACAGTAGGTTGCTTTTTCGAGAGCGTGCCACACTGGAGCGTGCAACAATTGTCACCTATTGTTTGCAATTTCATATGAAAATGATTTTCAAACACTGATAAAATAATAATTTTTGTTTCTTAAAAGGGAAGTGTTTTTATAAAAATAATTCTCAAAAATAGTTTTAAAATCAGTTTACAAAATACAATCTAAAAGCCAAACCAAGATAACAACCAGACGCAGCTATGTATTTGAAAAATTGACCCTCTGGGATCTAAAGTGGCATTTTGTTGCATCTGCCTCCCTCTTGCATTCATTAATTCCTTCTTCTTTTTCATTTACTCACTCTTAGCTACCAAATGGAAAAAAAGAACTGAGGGATGTCCCCAATCTCTGCTCCCTCTCCCTTCCTGCGGTCCCAACTGCCATATATTCATCATGCATGATGTGGGATAGCTCAATTCTCTTCTATTTTTATTTCATTTTTCAATTTTTTTTTATTGAGTTTTACATAGCAACGAGCTGATATAGTTATTCTAAGAAGTCACGTCATTTATGTTTGAATCTAGATATGTAAGTTTGGTCCTACCATATGGGTCTTCAAAAAAGACCCGGATTTAGTACTTTGACTTGATGCTATCGCCTATTAGACAAGTGTCTTAAACATGAAATGAAAGTTGTGTTCAGCAAAAAATGCTTTAATGGAGATTTTGTTTACTGACCAAATATGGGTGGGAGATATCTAGACACGTCTTTAGCTTTATCTTTATCGAAATATATGGTCACATAAATGTATATGTATCTATCTGTGTTGCCAATAATTAGAAGGAAACAAACGGGAGGGAGAAGGGGAGAGGTACCTATTCTGGCAGAAGAGCACAAGAGAACAAAAGAGAGGCCCTCGTGCAAACTGGAGCCTTCAATGTACATCACAAATTTAATGAAGGAAAGGGCATCAGCTTCTTGTGTACGTGTGGGTAGACATTCCTCCTATATCCCCCCTGTTGCCCACCTCTCTCTCTCTCTCTACACTTATTATATGTAACTTTTTCAGCCTACTGTTTGCATTCTTTTCCGCAGTTCCGTGCACCCCTCGCTGATCCAACCAAAGTGCTATCATTGAAGCACCCCTATCTTCTTCTACCCCACAGCCCACGGCCACCACCTCTCCCCCCATTAGAAAATAGAGCAAACAAATAAAAAGAAAAAGAGCAAATGTCTTATCTCCCTATAAACTATATTTATCGGTTCATTCATTTGTTTGTTTCTATTCTTCAATTTGTTCAAATCTGTTTCCTTCGTCGGCAATACTCACCTGAATTACACTATTGCAAATTGAAAAATATTATCCAAAAATTATATAACTTCGCTGGCCAGTGTAAATCTAACCATGCACGAAATCGAGCTCTTTATTTCGTTTTCCTTCTTTCTTCTTCTTGGGCACTAATGCATTTATATAGAGATTATATATATAAAACGTTTTTTTGTTTAAATTGCAAGAGAGGGTTGTATGTATCTTTTGTGTCAAATCCCTTTCTGAGGATCTCCCCATGGATCCAATCTTTCCTTCAAGTCGCCATCCAACCCAACTTTTTTTTGCCATATCAAGACAAAGCCCATCGGCTTCAACAAGAGTAAAAAAAAGCAAAATGATATAAATTGAAAATTATAACCATAATAATATCACACCTACTGACTAGACCGATCCTACAGTACAAGCCCTTTGTATACGGCCACACAACAACGCATATGTATGGTGACAATAGTCTCTTTTGGTTTTAATACTATATTCACCACCCCCTTCATTAAGTGGGTAAACACCTGCAGTGTTTGCTCGCGAATGTGGGGATCCATGGTCAAGGTCCCATCAATATTTTTATATGTTTCATACCAATCAATTGGGTTGAAATGCAAAGTGCAACAATTTAATTTTCTTGAATTTGCAGATTGCTATATATATATATATATATATATCTTTGTGATGAAAGTGTATGAATACCAAGACAAATGAAAGATTGTTACACGTGGTGTTGGAATTTAAAAAAAGTGGTTAACATGGTGGATAATCGAGTAGAGGCGATCACGCAATTATTTCATAAATTGTTCCAACTATCAACTCAACAAAATAAATGATTTCATCATCATGATCCATTACACAACTAAAAATTTGTATAAACTTTTTTTATTCAATGATATAACTGAATGAGAGAGCCTTTCATTTTAAAATAAAGAGTAATGTTATATATAAATAATTTTGTTTCTCAATCCATTCTCTCGCTTCTAGATATAAGGTTGTGAAACTCATATTAATAATTTATGTGAGACCCATTCATTTATGTATATGAGTAAGAAAAAATATTGAAAAATGATATTACATATAGCATTTTTTAAAATAAAACGACAACTTTTAATTACAAAAAATTGCTAACCCATAATTCTAATGAAGTTTTTTGTATAAATTTTTTGAAACAATGTCAATTGTCCTTTATGATATCATAAATTCCCCAACAGATACATCCTTGTTTGTAGTATATTGGGAGTCAAATGAAAGAGACACATACCAAACGGTTCAAGAAAATAAGAAATCAAGTAGGAGAGAGAAGATGAGTTGTATACATCATAAGCAATAATGATAGGAAAATATAAAGGAAGAATTAAATGGAAATGGATAGACCGATACAAAAGAAACAAAAATAATGGCTTTTTTCATGTCAGGCTTGTCAGCACTTGATATGTTTATATTCTTTTGGTTACTCAGCTTTATGGTTCCTGCTGATTTGGCTCCTCTAGATTATCATGCATCTAACATAAATCATTAAAACAGTATCGACGACTAATTACGGAATTGCCCGTAAATTATGGAGTAAAAAGAGAGTTGATAGAAATGGTCGGCAGGTCAAGACTCACAAAGTTTTCCATTCATTGTTGCTCAAGAATTTCAAGATTCTCATGCTCTGAAGAATATACATGGAGGGTAGCTTGGTCATTTGAAGTGCAATATCAATGAAAACCTCCATATCTCCAACTATTCTTAAGTCAATTTGATGTGATTAGTGGACAACAAAGTATTTTTATCTCATTCGGCCAAAGGATCCACTTAATCATTTCAATTGGATCGACATTAATTTGAAAGAAGGCTGACTCCATTTTAGCTCTTTCTCCCATAAGGCTCCAAGAAATCCTTGAATTTGGGGTGTGATTTAGATTGCATGTGTAGTAGTTCTGGAAATCTATTGGAGTCAAAAAGTCAATGTCACATTTTCTCTTGAAATTACAATCCAAACATGTTCAGAGTTAGACTAGTAGAACCAAAGTCTCTCTCTCTCTCTCTCTCTCTCTCTCTCTCTCTCTCCATGGCAGCCAAGAGCCTGTTTTCTAGAGTTCTTTGTTCCTGCTAATTCTATAGAGATCAACAAATCATTGAAGTTTTTCTATAATCATTTACGCTTTGTTTGTAATTTAAATTTTTGGTTATAAAAGAAAATTTAAAAAAAATAAAAAAATAATTTTCTTCTATTTTTTATCACGGTTTTTTTTTTTTTTTTTACTTTTCTAACTAAAAATTCGTATTCCAAACTAAACAGTAGTCTCCGAAAAATTCTTCATAGAAATGACCAGTTACCACTTAAACTGACTATACTATTACTTTTTAATATAATAACAGTTGCTATAAAATATGTAATCATATCATTTTGTTGCAGCTGTATGTTACATTATAGTAATGTAGCTAACGTTTGTGAAAACTATTTTTTCACTAAAATCATAATGATTTTTTTTCAAAGATTCTACTTTGCAAAATCTTTTACGGTAGCAAAAAATATTTGTTCCCATGTTAACTATCGAGTGTCAATATCTCTCTATCTCTACAAATATTTGTATATAAACCATTCTATTAGATAAACATCCAAGGGTAAAATCTTCATCAGTTGGTAGTTGAATCACAATATATTAAAGCGTTCCTGAAGGCGAGGATCTTCAATGCCCTGTTTTGAGTCAAGCGGCTTTGCCATAAAAATGACAAAGTTATTGCCATAATAAATTTTAACTGGGTGTGCTTTCATTACTTGGGGTTTGGTACGTCAGACTAGGGTCCCTCCGCTGTAGGGTGCACGCTTCTTTGGCGTATATGGTCTCTCTCTCTCTACACATATAGCACTGCAGTCACGGGCCTATATATATATATAGATATATATATGCTTCTGACTACTTAAACTAGAGCAAGCCCATACCATTTACAGCTCTCTTTCAAGTGGGTTAGAGGCTAGAGCATCTTGGGAGCAACAATGGCTGTATTCATGGTGGCTCTTGTGGTGGTTTTGGGACTCTCTGTGTGCACAGCTTTGTTGAGATGGAATGAGGTCAAGTACAGAAAGAAAGGCTTGCCTCCTGGTACAATGGGCTGGCCAGTTTTTGGGGAGACTACTGAGTTTCTAAAACAGGGTCCAAATTTCATGAAAAATCAAAGAGCAAGGTAAGTCTTTGTTTTGCTCTTGTTCTTATTTGGAATGATTGTAATGGGTGTCTCTCTTTGTTTCTCTCTCATCATGACCAATCATCTTTGTAGTTTCCGCAGTAGACTTATACTAATCTTGTATCTATATTTCTGTTACAATGGCAGGTATGGGAGTTTTTTCAAATCCCACATATTGGGTTGCCCTACCATTGTTTCCATGGATCCAGAATTAAACAGATATATTCTCATGAATGAAGCAAAAGGGCTTGTTCCTGGCTACCCACAGTCGATGCTAGACATCTTGGGAAAATGCAACATTGCAGCTGTTCATGGCTCCACTCACAAGTACATGAGAGGGGCATTGCTTTCTCTCGTAAGCCCCTCCATGATCAGAGGTCATCTCCTGCCGAAAATCGATGAATTCGTGAGATCCCACCTAAGCAATTGGGATAACAAGATCATTGATATTCAAGAAAAAACCAAAGAGGTTCGTTTAAATAACGAAAAACCCTTAATTTAGTTTTACCATGTAATTCCTCTGTTTTTAACGTTCATATGGCCCAAATCATTTGTTTCAGATGGCATTTCTTTCATCGCTTAACCAAATTGCCGGTATAGAATCCATCTCAATCTCTCAAGAATTCATGCCTGAATTCTTTAAGCTAGTGTTAGGAACCCTTTCACTGCCTATCAACCTTCCCGGAACCAATTACCACCGCGGTTTCCAGGTAAATTGCTATAAATATCTCTCTCTTGTTATATATGAAATAATCCGGCATGTATATATATATATCTGACTGAGATGTCTCACAGTCAAGAAAGAATATTGTCAGCATGTTGGGACAACTGGTAGAGGAAAGAAGAGCTTCCCAAGAAACCCAAAACGACATGCTTGGTGTCCTAATGAATGGTGAAGAAAGTAGATACAAACTTACTGATGAAGAGATAATTGATCAAATGATCACAATTTTGTATTCTGGGTACGAGACTGTTTCGACTACTTCAATGATGGCTGTCAAGTATCTGCACGATCACCCCAAAGTTCTTCAAGAACTGAGAGTGAGTGCCAACATATTTGTTTTTGCACCTATACGTACATATTGTGTGTGTAAATCTAACTGGGTTATTAATATTTCAGAAAGAACATTTAGCAATAAGAGAGAGGAAAAGGCCAGAGGATCCAATCGACTGGGAAGATTACAAGTCGATGCGCTTTACGCGTGCCGTAAGTTCTTTGAAATTCTGATCCTAACCACTCAAAGTGGATCAGTTTCAACTTAGAAAATGGTTAATCAAATTTAGCTTACTCTGGTTTTAATGGTGCAGGTGATCTTTGAGACATCAAGATTAGCTACAATTGTCAATGGGGTTCTAAGGAAGACTACCCAAGACATGGAAATGAATGGTGAGTCACAAAAAAAACATAGAACACGGAGATTTGAGTGGACCTACCCTATC
Organism: Euryodendron excelsum; assembly: GCA_033060915.1. Classification (NCBI taxonomy): domain Eukaryota; kingdom Viridiplantae; phylum Streptophyta; class Magnoliopsida; order Ericales; family Pentaphylacaceae; genus Euryodendron; species Euryodendron excelsum. The sequence continues at coordinate 42,426,869 of CM065385.1, read as the reverse complement.
ATCACCCACATGGAATACCTACCATTCCAGCTAGAACATTCCATCAATGACCAGCTAGGAACTGTGATTTTTTAAGAAGAAAAAATCTCAATTTTCATTCATTATTCCACCATTGGGCCATAGATAATGACAGCACCTTCTCCTCTGTTTTAATAGGATTTGTAATTCCCAAAGGATGGAGAATATACGTTTATACAAGAGAGATCAATTACGACCCATGTCTATATCCCGAGCCATTAACCTTCAACCCATGGAGATGGATGGTTAGTAATCATTTATTCTTATTTTACTTTACATTTCATCAAATAATCATAGTAATATTACCGTATACTTTGGAAATGACTAATTTAACCATGATCGCTAAATGCAGGACAAAAGCTCGGAGTGTCAGAACTACTTCTTCATATTTGGAGGAGGCAGTAGGAAGTGTCCAGGAAATGAACTGGGAATAGCAGAAATTTCCACATTCCTTCATTACTTTGTAACGAGATACAGGTAACCCACTGACAAAAAGCTTAAAACTCTTTATCTTGCGAGTGATTGTTAATTAATTTCGTAAATGTGATTTGCTTTTTGAATGCAGATGGGAAGAAGTAGGAGGAGATAAGCTAATGAAATTTCCAAGAGTAGAGGCACCAAATGGGCTGCACATTAGGGTCTCAAGTTCCTAACTGACCTTTGTTCTGTACAGAAGAAATATAGCATATCACAGGAACTTTCAGGGATGTACAATAATGTTCTAACAGATTAGAGATTGAGTGAAATCGAGATTTTCCCATTTTGGCGGTGTCGGCATAGAAAAAACTGTTCTATAACTTTATAAACTCGAACCTCGTAGATGAAGGCTGATACTATTATTCGATGAGAGAAGAAACATCATGCTTCTTATACCGTGGATGTAGAGGAATTAGAAATGCAGCTATATATATATATATATATATGAATTCGAGTCCCATATTTGGAAATTGGAACTGTGCATGATTTTAGTCTTTTTAGATGGAGTTTAGTTTTGATACACGGACAGTATAAAATATTTTTACACAAGTAAAGCACCAACATGTCTTTTAGAATTTAAGTACAACATAAAAAAGCAAAACTCATGAACACATGTCGCATTTTAGTGTCTTCTTATGTAAAAAAATTTTACACTATTACTGCATCAAAATTAAACTCTTTCAAACGTTTGATCATGTTCAAGGAGAATAGAACCAAAAAAAAAAAAAAACACTTTTGTGACTTAGAAACATGCTATAAGCGAAGGATAATTAGTGTTGGCTCATGCTAAGGTCAGCCCACATCTGTTTTTCTTGGTTTGGGGTCCAGCCCATAACCTAGAAAACTAGAATCCATTTGAGAGAAGTAAATCTGTGGACCAAATATATGGAAGGCGTCAGCCTAGTGTGTTGTTCTAATAGGATCTACTGAGAAGAAAATTTTCCATGGGAATGGTATTGTGATATTTTCATTATGATTTTTACCTTTTACTTTCTTTTTTTTTTTCTTTTGTTCAATAGATAGAAGTATAAAGAGAGAGTCTATGGCAACCATTTTGAAAAAGGAAGGTGACTCGAACCTACAACCAAGGGGGCCAACCTTTTATGAGTTTGATGAATATTTTATTATACTTCTTAAATTTAAGTGACCGGTGCTATAGTCTTATTAAAAATTTGTCACGACATAGAGCCCACCCAGTAACTGGAAAGCCTGCCTAAATACATATAAATAAAAAAAGGACCAAATTCCTAAGCCCAAATAATTTATGTTTTCCGAATGCCATGTTGGTCAGGGTTTCTATGGGCTTGACTCTTACAGTCCAATATGAATATGCTCGCCAAAATTGGTAGTCAGGTGAGTAGTTTACCATTTAAAGTTTTAAACTGGATTTCAGGGGGGAACGTAATTTGATACGTTAAAGTGCAAAAGGATCAGATCGATAGAAATGGGTTCAATTCCTATAGCCCCGATGTGGATTTCCCAAGCTCTTTCTGTGTGTGTGTAATGGATAAAGAAAGATTTGTTAACTCTTTTAAGTGAAGAAGATATTTGCATGAAAAAGAGGGATTAGTGGATCATCCTCATGGAGGAGGTGAGGGGCGCACGAAAGGAGGTAGACCTTCGGTGTCACCTTGGGGAAAGCCCACCAAAGCTGGATTTCGGGCAGGGGTGGGGAAAGGCAGAAATGAGTTCATGCCATGACGATCTATATGGAAGGGCAGTTTTCTTGATGCATTCCTGTTGAGAATGAAGAAGAAGAGAGATCTTCTTTTGAACAGGAAAATTTGGTCACGTAGATTCGCTGGAATTTGTTGATTGCTCCATACAAATTTACAATGAAACACTCATGTTCATTGTAAGATCACTGAAGAAAAGGTTGATCATAATTTGGAGAGTTTCCTTTTACACGGAAAGGAAGACTGATCAGATCGATTATCCAAACTTCCAAATTCAGGCATAAATTTTCCGTGTTTGAAACAACTTGACGCTGATCCACGGGTTTTACCCCAGAAAAATCGTCGGCAGAAGCCTGAATTACGGTCCAATACAAGCCAATATTATTCTGTGCAAATTACAATAAATAAATAAATAAATAAAGCATTAATCCAAAGTCTTGCAATCCCATTGTATGCAAACTTCGACAGCAAATTGATCTTCATCTCTTCAGTCAACTAATTCGCAGGTTTCAGTGACATTGTTACAGAAAGGTGATTATTGAAGGAAACCCCAGAGGCACCTTTATAATAAATAAAAAAAGAAGATAAATTACACATTGTACTCTTATACTTTATACTGAATCCTATTTTATGACTTACATTTTTAATTATAACAATTAAGTCATTGTACTTTTAATTCGTTGTAATGTCACATTTTTGTAATCTTCCGTGTGTGCAATTGATTGTCAAATGTCCCGTGTGTCTCACATGACATCTTTTTAAGGGAAAAAATGAATTTTCATACCATTTTGATGTCCAAATGCCCTCATCTCTCACCGATCTTTCTCAAAACCTCTAAAAATTGAGACAATATACATATAAAATGAAATTAAGGTTACAAAATACCTTTCCATCGTCTCAAGTGAAGAGGGATGGCGACGTTTAGGAGTCGAAATAGTGTAAAAATATATTTTTGCTCTTGCAAAAGGGTCACTTTAGACGCATAGAATTTTTGGGTGTCAATTACAAAATAGAAGTTTAGGGGAATGTGACATTGTAACGAATTAAAAGTATAAGGGATAAATAGTTATAATTAAAAGTACAAGTCCTCAAGTAGAGAAATTATTTAATAGGTCTGAAACACCACGTTATCATGATGATGTAATGTGCCCAATCAATTACAAGTAAACATATATTAATATTTTTGATTGATTGACCTAATCTTTAAAATAATAGAAATAATAATTTTCCTAACATGTTCATATTTATTACCATTGTAGTTAAGTTGATAAAAAATAAATAATATATTTATTTATAATTAGTTGGGTACATCACATCATTATGATGACGTAATGTTCTGAACTTACTAAATAATTTGTTTCTAAAGTAAAATTTATTATAAAGTGTAAAAGTACAATATGTAATTTACCAAAAAGAAAAAATTTAACGCGACGATGGCCGCCCTAAGAGGAGAAGTGCCCAACCGACTAGATCTGCGATCGGAGTCCAACCTTCAGCGTGCATAATGACCTAACTGGCTACTAAACACCTCTCTCTCTCTCTCTCTCTCTCTCTGTGAAACGGAAAGTGTCAAATAGTCTACTTCCATGATGAGGGCATGGGCATCGGTGTGACATTATTATATATATATATATATATGCCTGTGTCTAGATAGAGGTTAGTTTTAATACGTAGGAAACTGCCATACAAGTTCTCTTTCAGTTAAAGTGAAGAGTGACATTAAAGTTCAGTCAAACGTCGGGAATTCCAAACTTTATAGTACTACTTACACAATATAGAGTGTTCTGAACTTCCAAGTTTCAACCAGAACCGCTCTGTCTGGCATGTGCTTCCATTGCATTGTAGTGGCCCGTCCGATCATCTTGTGTTGCACCTCACCAGGAGGGTTGTTCTACGTACCATGGGGCCTTTCACATTTCCACAACCAAATCAACTTTGAGTAATTGCTGAATTTAAGTTCAAGCATTAACCTACACCGCTTGATTCTATATATTAATTTATGTGAGAGAAAGAATAGCTAGCAATTTTCATAAAAAGGCGTAGTAGCTTTGCCAATCCCATACGCAGTCCTCCAGACTTTCCTCCGCCTCAAAGGGTTCAAAAGCCTGTATCCTTTGTTTCTCCGGTGCTTTTAGTTCCTCGTGTGGTCTTTGGAGCTTACTTAGAGGGTCATCTTTCCGAAAGCATAAAGGAGGCTAATGCTATACAACTAGATATAATATTTCATACAAAATTGAATAAGAGTTTTTTTAACGTAATCTAAAACAAAACACTTATCATAACAGTTGATGATGTAGTAATTTCGTAGTGTCTTGTACCTAGGCCGTCGACGAGTTCTCTCTTGGCGGTCGGTTGTCTCTACACTAAACCCACCTGTGCGGTAACAATCAAAGACCCTTCAGTGTTCAAGTTAAATTCAAGAGTGATAATATTGTTGGGGAGTGTTTAGTTTGCTAGAATTTCTGATGTGCGTACTTGGAAAAGTTGATTGTGTTTTCCCTTTATATGTTTACATGGGAGTAGTTGGTGGCCCCTCCACATGACGGCCTATCATTGGAGGGTTAGAACTATAACAGAGCACTTGAGAGAGTCTTCTCCACATTCTATTGTGGCGTGTATCAGAATGGTGTTAGGGATATGACGATTGTTACTTATACACGTCAAACCCACGCCCCGAGTGTGCACCAAGGCGTCCGGTATTAGGCGTGGGCCCCGTTGAAGAGGCAGCCAAACTGACCAGAGTAGGAGGCCGCCGAGCGTTGGTTTGTTCGGGACCCAAGGGGACGATCGAGGGTCTGGTCGAGGATTAGCTAAAAGAGCGTATCACGACCTGATCGGAGGCCGACCAAGTGTCCGCGGGAACATTAGCCTGGTCAGAAAAACATCACTATCAATAGTTGTTAACTTAAAAAATGTTTACATCATTTTTGTGAAATTTTTTGTATAATTTTTTTAAAAAAATAGCATTTTTCTTCTCAAAATTAATTTTTTTTTCCCTCATTAGTAGGATGATCATATCTTAAAAGCTATTTATACTTCTTTTGAAAAAAGTAGCAGTTTTTGGTTCTCCATTTTATTTCACCCTTCGGATTAAATTAATTTGCCTATGGATTGGTATCGACAAAAAACAACTGATATTCTTCAGTTATCTGTGGTTCATGGAGATATTATGCCAGCAAATACATTATTGTTCTACAAGAACTTTACGTTCCGTTTAGAATTTGAATTTTTAGTGAAAAAAAATATAAAAGAAAAGATAACAAAATAAAAGATTATTTTTGTTATTTTTTTAATATTTTTCTTTTCTTTTATTTTTTCAACCGAAAATTTAAATTTCAAACAAAGTATTAATAGCATTTATTTTACACCTATGTCGCACTTATATTTTCAAAATTGGCATTTGTTCAGTTACTAGAAATAATAGGTCCACCTTACACATACTACATAGTGCACTTCACCCTAAGTAGGGACCCTTTTTTCAGCCAAACCCATTTATTGTCTGAACATGCTTTGCGATTGTCCAAGTCAGTTAAGTTTTTTGACCTAATTTTCTTAAATGAGTCGCATGAGATGTGATTTCCATCAATCCACTTACAACTAACCAGATTCATGTGATTAACCAGATTCAAACCAACCAAACCTTTCAACTTACCAGTTACCACCAACTGCAATAAATCAGAGAAACCCAACAATTTTCAACCACATATTCTTCAATTTAAAAAAATTCATAAAATATTTATCACCAAAATAATGTAGTTAAATGAAATTTATTTATTTTAAAACAAAATATAATTATTCTTAATTATAAAAATATCACTAGCACAACATTCTGGTAATATTTTATGTACAAATTTTATAAAAGAATACAATTTTTTTCATAAAATACATGAATTTACTTAATTCATGTGGAATATAACCATATAAAAGATCAAAAAAGTAATTGATTGAAGATCTGGACATTCTAAAAAAATAAAAAACAAAAAACCATCGAAATTAATGACTGCATTATATATAGAAAATTAAAAGGACTCCATTTGAACAAACCACAAAAACTGAAGGGCTTCCCAGTTACACCGGGCCACGAACAGGTCCTCCACCGTTTGTATTCGATTCACTCTCGGACATCTTTCGGTTCATTGTACGCTCCACCCGAGTCGCTCTCGCTCGTGCCACCACCTATATATATCCCCACAGATTCTTTCTCTTCTCACACTCGAAACTCTCCCTCTTCTCTTCTCTTCTCTTCTCTTCTCTCTTCCTCTGTGATGGCTCTTTCTAAAATGACGCCTGCAACGCCTCTGCTGACAGACGAACTCGATATCGTCATACCAACCATTCGGAACCTCGACTTTCTGGAGATGTGGAGGCCATTCTTTCAACCCTATCATCTGATAATTGTCCAGGACGGTGATCCATCGAAGACCATCAATGTCCCCGATGGGTTCGATTACGAGCTCTATAATCGTAATGACATTAACAAGATTTTGGGTCCTAAGGCTTCTTGCATCTCGTTCAAGGACTCTGCATGCCGCTGCTTTGGCTACATGGTGTCCAAGAAGAAGTATATCTTCACAATTGACGACGATTGCTTTGTGAGTCCTTCAATTTGGGGTTTTTTTTTTCTTTTTTGTGTGTGTTTATTTTGATCTTGACGCATATACAGCACAATGGATATATGTATATCTATATGCACAGACACACATGTTTTGGAAATTGATAGGAGTGCAAGAATTCTTCTATCATCGTGTTTTTTGGTAGATCTGTTGATCATGACTTGTTATAATATGGGTTTTGTGGAAAATCGTATGATTTGATTGTTGGGTTCTTCTGGTGTCGACACTTGTTTTGTGTTTGTTTCTTTGTTACTTTATTTGATTTGTTGGTTCTGTTTTTGTAATTGGTTTTCCTTTTTGTAGTTTCAATTACTTGGACTAATATTCTGTAGTCGGTAGGTAATATCAACTATTGTCATTTAGATTCAAGATATACAATAAAAATCAGTACCCCAAGCAGTAGTGCTTTGAATCTCATAGGTAGAGCTTGTGATGTAATTTGAATAATGGTAAAAGTGACAGATATCGCAGTCTGTTTTTTTTAAAGCAGCTTTTCCTTCTCTGTCCTATCAGTTTGCATATAACTGTGATCTATGGTTGTAGAATGTGAAGGAATTTAATCTGATTGCATTGTTTTCTAATATATTAGTAACAAAGGTCATCACTTTTCTCTTTTATACTATTTGGCTGCTGGGTCCGGATTGTTAAAGTAACCATAAGCTTGTCTTTTAGACAACACGAAATTACGCTAGTTAATTGTCCATTCCCCTAAAAGAGACCTCTAATATGGAAAAGTGTAAATTTGATTATTGCTCCTGCATGTGCACAGTTGTACCATATGTAACTGGTGGGTGGGCCACCAGATGAACAGTCAAAAACTAAAATTAACAACTTTTTTTTTTGGTTGGAAAATCACAACTATCTCCTGTACAACCTTAATGTTGTGAACCGCATATTGGTGCTTAGGTTGCTAAAGATCCATCTGGAAAAGATATCAATGCCCTTGAACAGCACATAAAGAATCTTCTCTGCCCATCAACTCCCTCTTTCTTCAACACCTTGTATGATCCTTACCGAGAGGGTGCAGATTTCGTCCGAGGATACCCTTTTAGCCTTCGCGAGGGTGTTCCAACTGCAGTTTCTCATGGCCTCTGGCTCAACATCCCGGATTATGATGCACCTACACAGCTTGTGAAGCCTCGTGAGAAAAACACTAGGTTTGTTAATTCTCCTACCGAGCCAATCGACTTAAAGATTCATTGCACATATTAATCAATGTCTTAAGTATGAATTCTAGATTAATTATATGTCTTTGCTTGTAGGTTTGTGGATGCGGTTCTGACAATACCAAAGGGCACCCTGTTCCCCATGTGTGGAATGAATCTGGCATTCGACCGTGATCTTATTGGCCCTGCTATGTACTTTGGACTCATGGGTGATGGTCAGCCAATTGGACGCTACGATGATATGTGGGCTGGCTGGTGCATCAAGGTACCTTTTGTTTCTCTTTTGTTGCCATATTACTAGCCAAGATTTTGTCAAACATATGGAGTTTCTCAGAAACATTTTACGAGCGTACTTCGACAGAAAATTTTACATTTAACACAGAAGAATAATTTGCTGATATCTGAATTTGGTTGTTTAGGTGATATGTGACCATTTGGGATTGGGAGTAAAGACAGGGCTTCCTTACATTTGGCACAGCAAAGCAAGCAACCCATTTGTGAACCTGAGAAAAGAGTACAAAGGCATTTTCTGGCAAGAAGATATCATCCCATTCTTCCAAGCGATAACCCTTCCAAAGGAATGTACTTCTGTGCAGCAGTGCTACATTGAGCTGTCGAAGCTGGTCAAAGAAAAGCTCGGGAAAGTAGATGAATACTTTGTCAAGCTAGGCGATGCCATGGTCACGTGGATTGAAGCTTGGGATGAGCTCAATCCAAGCAAGGCTTCTGCCAAACTGCCTAATGGTTCTGCTAAATGAAAATTGTGTTAAAGAGTGACTGCCCTTAGTTTCCTACCTATAGTTATGGGCTAAATAGCTCTTAATTTTTATATTTCTTAAGAGTAATCTGATCCATGAATGGGTCTTACAGATAGGTGGATGAAATAATTTAGTACTTTACATTTTGATGAGCTTAGAACAATGAATGGTACTTCGTTTGCCACACCAATAAGAGACTCGTGAAATGGTGAAAAAGAAAGCGCCGTTGGGTTGAGCCTTGGCTGCTAATTTTTTTTTAAACAGAACAGGACCGTCTGGAGAGGGTCACAATTTGCCTTCTGTAAAGGGTAATGCATAAACCTAGCAAGCAAGTTGGATGGTCTTATGGCACCAACCCGCTGCATTCTCATCGAATAATTTTCTATTTCAATTGAATAAACAGCAATTAGAAAACTACAAATACAAGTGTACTGTGAAAACTCAAAATAAGAACTCAGAAATCAAAGGGATGGGCTTATCTCCATATGAAATTCAGAGTGGCACAAAACCTAAAAAGAGAGACAGACAACAAGATGAGAAATTTAGTTGTTACAATAGAAGATCAAAGAATAAAGCTAATTAAAAAAGTAAAGAAAAACAAAATCCTATGCTGCACTTCGAAACTCTCTAGTTAACCAACATATGCTTCTAAACTTCTAATCCCCCAATTTCACGATGTTTTTTCTGCATAGTTGTTTAACAGGCAGGCGTTGTTCAGGATACATCATGATTTATCTCTCTGCAAGGAAATGGAGAATAAAAATCAGATATGAGCGAGTAAAAAGAGATCTGCGGCAGCTTCAGCAAAGACGCATGGACATTTCAAGGGAGGCTTTTCATGAAATGGGAGTGGGATCCTCTGCCTTCTTACGCTTGGCTTGGGGCTCATCGCCTTCTTCGTGGTTATTAATTCCATTTAGCGCCTGTGGACCCAAAAGAGAAACATGCTTGCTGGTGATCTGACGGCCTGCCCTGAGCTTTGGGCCCCAATGTCTCTCAGGATTCGGAAGAAATCGTGCAACCTTCTTGGCTTGTGCTTTGCTGAGGGATGCAACAGCTCTAGCAAAATTAGCCTGCACACAAGAAGAACCAGAGAAGATGCAATAGAGCTTTTGAGTACTTCGAAGCTACAAACAGAAAGTCTATAAAACTTCCAACCAGCCCCTCACACAAAAGCTCACCCCGCCACCAATAAAAGGGGGGGAGAGAGAGTATTGGTTTCCCTTGATGTGCCGGTGTGTACCAGTGTCTTGCGGATTCATCTCAGATGACTACTAAGAAATTTACGACAATGAAACTAACAAGAGAAGAAAAATGCAAAAACAGATAAAAATAGAAACAAGAAAAAGCATGCTTGACAGAGGGAAAAAACTGAAACGCACTTGAAGAATTGGTTCCTTGGCAAGTATCACACTTCCAGCCTGATCTGGTGGTTGAGCTTTCACAGGATGATTTTTTACCTACACACAAAACAAGAGAGAGAGAGAGAGAGAGAGAGAGAGAGAGAGATTAATTCATGAATAAGCCGTCAGTTACATCCAGACAACTCAACAAATCACCATGAGTTCAGACACAGGAAATCTCTAAAAAGGATAGTGAAATTGGCTTGCAAATACCAGCCAGTTCCTCTAACAGGAATCAAGATGACAAGCCCACATGATTGTATGGCCATTTGAAGTTTTTGATTTTTGACAGAAGTATATATTTTCTTATAAGTATCTTTGCTTTGAAAACATAACAAAAAAAATTCCTATAAAAAAAACAACTAAATTGCACGAATTAACAAGGAAGATTGTTTATTCCTCCTTGCTGAACATACTGGACTTATGACTTGGGGAGCACGCACACACGCATGCACAAAGAAACACGCGTCACGCAATGTAGTACTTACCCAGCAACGCATGATATCCCAAATAACATCCATAGGAGCATCTGATTTCAGCCCCAAAGGATTCACATGAGTTCCCGATATACGGTATCCTGCATTTATGACTGCAGAGCGGAATATTACTGCTGAGGGGGAAGTGCATTTTAGTGTTGCACAAAGATTATGCAAACTAAGAAACAGAGGTACATCAGGCAATTCCTGCAAACAATAGCCCATTAGAATAAGTGTTAAATGCACTGCTGACAACTCTGTTTTCAGGATAAATGGGTATAAGCAATCAATGTACATGAAAAAATGTTTCACAAAAACACAACAATTCTGTCATTTTGGAGTAGCATTTTTCCTTTTTCCCCCTTCTTTACAGAGAGGAGCATCCAATCAATGTGTCTCAGACAGAAGATACAATTTAAAATATTTCAGTGTTCTTCTATCAAATTGCCGCCATAAGTTCATTATTTGTTAAAACCATGGATAATTGAATAGCTTAGAGGTAATTTTTTTTAAATTGAAATAGCTTAGACGTAACTAATACTCCACCATGTAGAATAAAGATCAGCTCAAAGGTCACAAACACACCTCTGAAATTGTTGTCAATACAGCAGAAATTCGATCATAAGCAGGATACCGATCCTTCATTGACTTCAAATCTGCTAGTATGGAAGTTACCCATTCTTGATCATGGATAGGAGCAGACCATATAGGCCCGCCCAAGTTATATTTCTTTCCACAGTCGCTGCACTCTTGAGGAACAACAGGACCAAACCCAGGTAGATACCTTGTGCTGTTATTCTTCAGAGAAGGAAAGGGCAAAAAATGGAAAACGAAAAAAAAGAAAGAAGATAAACAAAAAGGAGAACATCAAGATGTTGTTACAATTAAGCACAAGATAAAATTGAAAAACAAATTCATTGATTCATACCACTGACACATATATTATATTTCAAAGTGTATAATGCACATGATGCGATATACATGGCCTAAAATTTGTAATTTATTGAAGTAGACACAATTGCACTATGGCTCACTACTGACAAGGACAATATGTTTATAACCTTTGTCACCTTCACTTTTTTCTTACACTTATCTTTGTTTGGCTGCTGCTGAGAAAACCAGAACAAATATTGGATCTGACTGGCCAGTTTACAACAACAAAAATAGCTAGGTAAGTTTCCAAATTTCAACTACATTCTCCCAACTTTTCAGAAACCAAGTAGAGCATTTTTCCAACTTACCGACAAAAGGGAAAGATAAGACAGCAGTCTGCACTACCAAGCTCTATGGTGAAGAGCTTAGAGAAAGACCATTTAAATACAGCCATTAGGTAAAAACCACCACCTATTAGCCTTATGGCTTGGCATGGCCACAATTGGATAGGTCAACCCAAATCTCAATCAAAACACCACGACTTGAACCTACCAACCTGTGCATTTCCTCTGTTAATATCTAGGAAGCATGGACACTCTGTTGGAGTAGCCGTACCCGTGTGGGACACGACACGTGGGGGACACTCAGTGGACATGTGTCTGATACTCCATTTTACGTATCTGATTTTTTATTTATTTATTTTTACATCGGACAAGACTTGGACACGCGTCTCATTTTGGACACTTTAAGTACATGGCAGGAGCTCACTATAAATTTTGAAACTAATTGTTGGTAAGAAGAAGACGAAGAAGACCAGAAAAATAAATAAATAAATAAATAAAAACAAGTATGCTATGATGATGGATAGTTCATGAAGTGTAATGACATTTTGTTTTTTTCGGTAGTTTATGACTTTATAGTATTATGTATTGATTGAACCATTTTTTTGTTGTTAATGTGTTTGTTTACTTCATATTTTTTATGAAATGTAATTGACTAATTATGAATGATTTGTTGCCGATTAAGTAGTGAAATATGTTGTTAATGTGTTTGTCTCTTCCGTGTCGTGTCGTGTCGTGTCCTGCATTTTTTAAAAATTGCTGTATCGGCGTGTCCAACATTCATGTCCATGTCCGTGCTTCTTAGGTTGACATTTCTTATCAAGCATCAACCTTGTTGACATGCTGTCTCCACCCCAAATCCAACCTAACCCAACCAATTACCAGGCAGTGGCTAGGTAAGCATGCAAGCAACAGAGGATGTGCTCAAATTGAAATTACTCGAGAAAAATAACTCATTAGTTGGAATAAAAAACCATGTAATTATGATAGGTAATAAAGCAAACTAACAAAAAAATATTATGCAAATATGCAGAAGAACTTCTGCACCCTCTGAGCAGTTTCATATACTAATGGAGTTGTACAAATAACAGTACGTTCAACATAAATGAGGAAAAACTTTCTTTTCTAAATTGTCATATCTGATAAACTGATGCATGTCATCTATTGCCGACAAAAGCAGATCTCTTAAGGGCTACATCACATGAGTACCAAACACATAAATACCTTTGAAACAGTCCTTCCAAGGGGCTGAAGATGAAAAGAATCACAACCAGTGCACTGATAAACATAAGAGAGCTTAAGGGGAGTGTTCTTCATTGCACTTGCAGAGCTGCAACCAATGATACCAGATTTCAGTAAAATTTAACCAAGCGAGGGCCGAGGGCCTACCAGATAACAACATGAAGAGAAATGATCATCTACTCGTAGTAATTATGCAATGTTATCCTACTAGCTAATTTTTATCAAAGTCAAGAATATAGGAGACTCACGTATATATGCGAACAAAAACCCGAACGTAAAAGTCCATCTGCACTGATAGAACTGGAACAATGTATCGCTTGTACCGATTTGCATGGCTCTGCATTTACGAAAGGAAATTAACTTTGAAAAATACTTGCTACTGAATTATAAGAGAAGGATGGGCACAAAGTCTTGTATAGTAAATGATGTTTTACAACCCTAATGGGGAGACAAGATGTCTAGGAACCTGTCACAAGAAGCAGAGGTCCTGAGTTCAAGTCATCCCCTTTTGGGGCCACCCCCTGGGATTTACCCAATGCATGTGGGACAAAGGGACAGCATGTGCCTGGGGATTATTCAGGTGCTCTAAACGATAAATGGCAATTATGTTTTGTTTTTTTTTTTTTGGGTCAAAAAAGAATAGCACAAACTCATAAATTTGAAAATAATAACTAAAACGAATTACAGGCAAGATAACCAGGATAACTTTGTTCCTTTCTGCTGACCCCATCCCCCCTCAAAAAAAAATGTCAAGATTTATAGTTTCTATTTCAGATGTCAAGGATAACAGCTTCATCATGAAAATAGAAGTACCTCAATGCAGGCAAGGAGGAGCCTCAACGCCATTTCATGACAATATTTCCCTCTCAATGGATAGGAGCCATATCTAATTCCACAAGCAATATTAGATAAGCAATCAAAAGCTGTTGTTGTAAAGAAGGGGGAAGCATAAAACCTTACTTAGAATAGCAAACCTCCCCATTACCCCCACATAGCACTGCCATATCAGTTGCAGTGCACATCAATATGCCTCCATCAACAACTGACTGAACGGCAGAGTCCAGGAACACAGAAGGTGAACCATAAGGATCAAGATCAACCTGAAACATCAAGAAGCAGAACCATGAATGTTAGCTCATTGTAACACTAAAGTAAATATGCCCTCAAAACTCAAAAGCCTCTGTTTCCAAGATCAAAACAACAGGAAGGCTGAGCAATCTCCACTAATCCAGGGTGATGAGCAAACTGAAACCAATTCCCTCAATTCTTGCTCACACAGCACAAAAATCTATGTCATTCAGTTTTCCAATGACATCAAAAGAAAAGAAATGCTTATCTTGAGAAACTATCTCCACATTAAGGCTTTAATACACACATATATACATGTAAGATAAAAATATATACAACATACCACATCAAACTCCTTTGGGTGGGTGAGCATATAAACTCGAGCATCAGCAAGATGTGACTCCACCTTTGCACATGCCACTGAACCATTGAATTTTATGTTTCTCCTGCATGCTTCAACAGATGCTGCAAAAAAGACAAACAACGTATTCCTCTCATATATAGGATCAGCTATGCAGCAAGTAAGATGCACGTTTTATAATATCAAGCAAGTTGTGAAAACCTGGTAATTCTATTTGTAAACATATAGAAGTAGGAGAGTATATCACAATTCGGATATATTCGAAACAGCCTCCTCTTTCCAATGTCAGAAAAAAAAAAAAAAAAAAAAAAAAGGTGTTACTGAATGGTTTGGCATCAGAACATGTAGTCATGGAGTATAGCAATAAGAATGTAAAATGAAATACCTTTATCATTGTCCAGGGCTAAAACTTGACCTATCCCTTCGACTTCACGTGCATATCTCAATGCTCTTAACCCAGAAGCCGACAATGCCTATTAGGACACGAGGAACAACATTGTGAAAATCAAATTAAGGCTTAATAGACTGTATTACCTGAAATTTTCTGCATCAAATTAGTTAAAAATGATAATAAAAGCTTATAATAGAAGATTGTGACATAAAACCTCAAGTACTCTTGGTGGCTTCAATTCCCCTCGTCCTTTTCCCTCTTGGGTTTTGACTGGTTCTTCTGAGATGCTACAAGGTTCATCGCAGGATATCTCTTCTGACTCTTCACATTCACCATTAGATTTCTCATTATTGATATCTGACTCTGCAGGTGCTTCCAGTTCGGAAGCATTCTTGCATAATACCTTTTGCACTGCTTTTGTTCTTCTGGAGAGCATTGTTTCATGCTCCTGTTTGCGTTTGGATATAAATGTCCTCAGAACAGCAATAGAAATGTCCCTGTTGTTCACCTGGTTATAATAAAGTTGCAAGGTCAGACTTCTCGTAGTCCACCAGAGAACAACAAAGTTACCAGCTAGGTCAGGCATTACTCCAATTAAATTATGGTTGCAAACTCGAGGAGAAAATATACCACAGAGATCTCCAATGCAAAGATCAATTTAAGATAATAATGTTGTATGATCTGTTTACATGGCAAATGAGTTATCCAAAAGTGCAATATAATTAACATGCCCCGAACCAAACTAGGGAATAAAGATAATGATATAAAGCTTTGAATAGATCAAACTTGGAAGCCGAAACTGTCATGTATGAATTTAGATGCTAAGTCAGTCCACCAAACTCCCAGGATAACATCTTATCTGTCCGATGCAAATCCCTAATGCAATGCCAGATATATTTTTCTCATAGCAAAAATTTGACTTCAAGACCCATGAATCATGACTAGCAAAGGTACTCAGCTACCTAACAAACACAAATACAGACACGAGTATATGGATACGTTGGGCACACACTAAAAAAATATTTTTGTACTTTTTATTTGCATTGTATATGAATACATCCACAAATTACCAAAATATTGAACAATAATAGAAATTCAACATAGAAAAATCATTATTTAATCCATAATTTAAATATCATTTAACAAAAAAAAAAAGAAGATGAAAACAAGCTTACAATTTAACGAGTACAAATTGATGGTGTTTTTATTTTATCATTGGATTTCAATTTATTTTCTTCAAACTTGCAATATGTTTCATGTGTGTCTGTGTGATGGACACGTCCCCTAGCATCTAAAGTCTGAGCAATTCTAATTTTCATTTTTTAAAATAATAGGAAACATTTGGACTTATATCCAAAACGTGTTGAGGAGCGTCCGATGAGTGTCAGTGTCCAAAAAGGATTCAACATCTTCTTGTAAGTGGTTAGCATTGCATGGAATGCCAATTCATAAAACAAATAGGTATGTTTCTTCAGTTTTCTATTTGTTTTTTAAATGTTTTTTCTTTCACTCTAATGGTATGACATCCAGTGAGTTGTACTCCTGTACTATAAGTGTTTAATGATTGGTACTCAACTCATATTACACTGGCATACTGACTCTACAGGGTAGTTTTTCTTAAGTATGTAATGCCAGAAAAAAAGATCTAACCTCTCTCTTCTAGTCTTACAACTCATTAAGTTCCTGTTTCGGAGCCAGAAGGATCTTCTTAAACAAACCAATGTGTTGGTCCTTTTGAGAAACCCAAGTGATGGGAAAAGCTGTCTGCCCTCACCAAGCTATCCCAGTTTGCTAAACTACAGCAAGTGAGAGAGAGAGAATTCATAGTAGAAACTTACATTCTATAATGTACAATGAACTAAAAAAGTAATATAGTTATCTTACCTGTATTTTATGCTTGGTTCTATAGTTGTAAGAGAAGGACTGTCTCCTAGTTATCTTATTCTTGAAATGTCCTGTGAGGTGTTTCTTAACTGTATTTTCTTAATGCTTCGGTGAGGGAGTTTGTGGAAAAACAAAAACCAAGGTTTACATCTCAAACAATAGTCTATATTAGCCAAAAATACATGATACACAAAAAGTTTTTGGTGCCATCATGTAGCAGCTACTTCAGAAAGTAATTATGGACATGAGCTTCTCGTCAATAATAGGCTAGCTTACTACAAGGTGTTGCTCTTGCGCACATAATTCATGTGCTGATATATTAGGTAAACATAGCTTGGGCTTTCCCTTGTGTTTCCTTGCCCTTTGTACATCCTTGGAGTCCGTCAAACGTTAACTGAGTGAAGCCATAGGAAAGTGGCTTTCCCTTTTATGGTTGGATTGTACTTTACACCTTTCCCTCATATGTACCCAAAAGTAAAAGGATAGCATCAAAGAGCGAGGAATGTAAACTCATTGCATAACCCATTTCCCAATAGATCCTCACTCAAGGACTAAAATGGATCATGATAATCTATCTACCTAGATTGGACAGAATATTCTGTCATCACATGAAAAGTTGCTGTAATGACATTGTCTATGTAGTTTAGCCAACAAAATAGTAAAACACAAAGGAAATGCAAATTTTTCTAGACCTTTCTAACAAGTTCACATAGCCCATTAATTTTCCAAACCCAACGTTACAATCATAACGACACAGAATATGAATTGGTCTTCCACAGCCGAAAAATCCCCCCAAAAACCCGAAATCAGAGTTCGACACAATTCAGTACATAATATAGCAGAAGCAATAACCCATCACAAACTCAATTCAGAAATCAAGTCTCAAAACAATCAACCATCACAAACATTCTTTCAGTGAAAGCGACATAGAATATAATATTTTGATAAGAATAGCGAGGATTATTAGATATACGAAGACCTGCGTTTTGTTGTAAAAGACTTCGTTTTTGGCGTGCATGAGAATCTCAGCCTCCCCTTCCTTGATGATTGTGTAATCGGTAATATCAGACGACACTGTTTTGCTTCCCTGCTTCTCTTCTTCCCCAGTTTTTTCATCGCCACCCATCTCTTTTTTTGATGGTTCAGAGGGTTTTCCTGATTCCGGGTTTTGCTTCTCCTGGCGGCGGCGGCGGAAGGTGGAGGAGAGAATAAGGGAGGAGCGTTCTGCTTCTTTCAAGATTTTGCTGCAGCCTCAGAGCTTGGGAAAGGAGTAGTAAGCGCAATAAACTAAACAATATATAAACATATACTTGCGAAGTGAAACCCTATCCCTCCCTTTTTATTGATTTTTGATCCCTTATGTGTCCTTAAAAAAACCCTAACACACCGTTGCTTGTACCAAGTGCTTGACACATTCTGTTCTTAGGCAACTCTGTTTTATCATTTCATACTGGTTTTGTTTTTTTGGTAAAATTTTGGACCATTATTTCTACCATTATTTCTACGATGCATGAATTTATATAATTCATGTAGATGACGAGTCTAACATGGAGTAATATACTTTAGCCAAAAAAAAAAATGGAGGCTGCCAATTGTTTGTCTATTAATTTGTGCACATAAAACCACATAGTTTCATCTTTGTTGTAATGTTAAATCTGTCTTAATTTTTTGTTAAAAAAATGTAATGAAAATGTTCAAGTGCTCTTTTTGGTTATGATTTGGCTTTCTTATTTTGAGTTCTCATAAATTAAAAAAAAATCTTGCTCTAAAAAATTTGAAAAAAAATAGAACAATATAACACACTATCTTTTTCATGAAATTTCTTTTTATTGGTTCATAAACTGAAGTGATTTTTTAAAAATTTATTTTAATAAATTTTAAAACCAATTTACCAAATGCAATTTTAACAAATTCTAGAACCAATTTAGCATATATAATTTTAATGAAAACGATTTCCGAAGCCAATCTACCACCCATATGCTAAACACCATCGGTCGAATTTCAAAAAACAAAAACGGTAACAGTAACCATCAAGCTGGTTAATGGGCTTTCGGATCCGGCAAACTTATCTAGCCTCCACTTGATGATTTCATTTCATCAAACAGAAGATGGGATAATACAAGCTTATAAAAAATCGCACAGAGCAATCATATCATAAATGCTGTCCAAATGGAAAAACATAGGCAAGTCAATCAATAAATCTTTTTATGGGTTCCGAAATCTTGACTTGTTCCGAAAATATGTAATAATGTATATGATGCACTTCAATGTAAATACACTATTCACTAGAAAACTCAGAATTTTAAACCAAAAAATAAAAACAAAAAGAATTCAATTAAAACAATTCCATGCAGACATCATCAGGCTCGTCCTTTGGAGTTGCACCACAAGCGCACTGGCTTGAACCATGCTCTCACAAACCTAACCATCCACCTCACGTACCTTTCATGCCTCTGCTCTACGCCACAATGATTTCAACGTCTCTTCCAAACATTTCTTCTAAAGCAACTTGCTCTTCAAACGAAGATCCTCCAAGAGTGGCATCTATTGAATTAAACACCGCACTGTAATAGTGTAACAGTTAGACGAAAGAATTTTGAGCTACACAAAGACCATATTCATCATTAACCAGGAAAACTGCATAAAACCACTGACAAATGGCGAAATTTTCATAATCATGTCCGAAGTACAGATGAAATAGAGGTCATGACTAACGTGACACAACATCTACTCTAACATTGCTAATCGTCCTTAATGCATTGCAATAGTGCATAGAAAGATGTCGGTTTTCTCTCTCTCCTTAACTATTATCATAAATGGTTTTCTTCACTCCCCCTTTCTGGCCCTACGGTATAATCCCCAACATTGTTTTCCAAAAGTTTATGCACTCATGGCACCTAGTCCTTCGATTTATCAAATAGTGGGACATGTCCAAAATAATAATAATTAGGTACATTTCCAATATCTATACTATTATAAAACAAACGAGAGCTTACTGAAGCCTATCACAAAATGATAAATATTAAAGGACAGAACAATAATTTTAATTTAACTCATCTAACTTTGAGAGAATGAAATTAGTGGGGATAGGTGAGAGTTATGAGTGCACACACTTCTAGTATTCAATATAACACAACTAGGGGTCCTCCCCCTGCCAATTAACACTTGCACCCTTCCCCAGAGCACCCAGACGTCAATAATAACAAAGATTTGATTTCTAAATTCCAAGTACAACTACACGAGAACTTTTCTTAAGTTAGCTTGCACCTTCCTGTCATAGAACACACAAGAAGTCACAAAATGACACTTGAGGATGACAAGTGGAAATTATCTAAGCTCTGGTAAATCAAATGAAAAACTCAAAAACTAAGCAAAAGTTCCAAGTCATGATTACCAATATAAAAGAAAATTTGCATAGAAAGAAAAAAAAAAAAAAAAACCAATATCTAGTACGATACTTGCAGGCAAAATTTTAACTTCATTTCGACATTTCCATTGTAGATATGGTAACAAGCCCAAAAAAGATGCTCACGATGGTGATAGCAATTTGCCAATTTATGCACTAACAAATTACGTGCTATTGAAGAACCCACAAAAGTTATTTTCCAAAATTAAAACAAAACACCAGTTTTCATCTAAGTAAGACTGAACTTCATGCTTAAAGCAGGCCTCTTGTTTCAAATACACAAAAGTAGTTAATGGAACTAATATAGAATGCACTAAAACAAATTTAATTAGATTACTCCCAGATAAGTCCAACGGAAACTTTTCCGACCACTGCCAGGAGCTTTCAATTATACGATGGGCAACCTACACAAGTTGGAGAACACTGCCCTTGTTGCCTCAGCTCCCCAAATTAGCAACCTGCAACTATGCCTTTTTCTTTATAATATACACTTAACGTGATAACAAAGATAATTCATAACCAAAACCACTGTTGTCAGCACTTTTATGCAACATATATAAGGTGAATGTATATGCAAACGTTAAGTAACATTAGATTTGCATTTACATAATAATATTATAGCTTTCAAGTAAAGTTAGCCATTTACATAAACATATGAGTTAAAGAGCGTCTTTTTAAAATAATCAAGCAATTCATATGACTAAACATAAGGCTATATAACGAACCAAGCTACTCGTATTCGACTCGTGTTCAGCTCAATAAAAGCTCGTTCAAGATTGGCTCATTATGTAAATAAGCCAAGCTTAAACATATTTAAGGCTCAAAAGTTTTATAAACAAGACTCAATAAGCTTATATGCATTAAAAAAAAAAATCAAGCTACTCGAATTCAGTTCGATTAAAACTCGTTTGAGCTTGACTTGAAAGTTAAGTTAAACAAGCCAAGCTTCAACACATATTAAAACTCATTAAGATTATAAAACCACACTTGAACAACCCACTACTCGGCTCAGCTTGGTTTGGCTCAACTCATTTACAACCCTAACTAAACATACAAGCACCAACCTTCTTTTTCTTTTTTTGGGTGAGGGAGGGGCAAAGCAGAAAATAAATTATTAGGAATTAACAATAATAGATGAAGACAGTATTCAAGCTCTCCAGAAGAATTAAACCCAAGTTTTTGGTATAACCTCACAAAACTTCACAAATTGACTAGTTGCTACTTTAATTTTCATTCTCTACTTAAATCAACAAAAGGATTGTAAATAACCAAATGTAAGCTCTTTTTCAAAGGAAAAACACACACAGACAATAATTCAGTCAGATGGGGAAAAACTGATAAGTAATGCACCAAGAAAATGGTGCTCTCACCATCGTCATTTGGCATGCTTGCACCTTCACATTTGATTCCATTTTATGTGTATGACTAAATATTGCAGTAAATTCTGAGTAGAACACACGAATAGCCTAGATACACTAGTCTGGAAATATGAGCAATCATCGAAACAGATCAGCAACAAAGCTAACAAACGAATTGTATATCATTATATCTAACAATACTAAGCAGACGGTAACCATTAGGAATGTAAACACGCAAAATACACACATACATACATACACATAAACGTATAGATACATATATATATATATATATATATGTTGAATTGTTGGATCGATGTCTTACAAGGCATAATAAACTTTAGCAATGCAAAATGAGAAGTAAAGGCATGTGTGAACTATACAAGGTGCAGATCCAGATCTGGCACATGAGAGTCCATATATCTGACAGCAGATAGAGTAGCATAGGAGCATCTGATGGCGTGGCGTGACAAATGACGATCTCTTGTGAGAGAGAAGGAAAGGGAGGAGCGATCGGAAACCTTAGGTATGGAAGGAATAGGAAAGGGGATTCTGACAGATTTCCATATTCCAGAGGCCTTTCCTGCTACTCCCAACCCAAAAGCTTCCGTTGGCTCATGCTCTCCCTTTCCTTTCCGACACACCAAACACCACCTCCCAAATGAATTAATTTTCCAGGGAGACACAGACACAGACAGAGAGAGAGAAAGAGAAAGAGAAAGAGATATCTCTGTTGGATACAGATTCGTTCTTAGAAAAAGGAGTTTATTTACTCTGACGACCCTAATATTTAGCATATTTGCATACTTCCCATTTCCATAATTCCATAATTTCCGTTCGGTGTCCGCAGTTCCCAGTCGGAGCAATTGTCGGATCATTGGAAAAAACGAGTTTATTTGCTCCGATTACTCTAATATTTAGCGTATTTGAATACTGTCCCATTTTCATAATTCCATTTGCTGTCGCAGTCGGACCATATGTCGGATAATCCCAAATCTCAACTCGAGTCTTGTTTTTGGGTTTTTTTTTGTGGGGGGGGGGGGGGGGGGGGGGGGGGGGGGGGGGGGGGGGGGGGGGGGGGGGGGGGGGGGGTTTGGGGTTTCAAAAATAAATAAATTAAAAAAAATTTCTCAAAATAATCAAAGTCATAAAATTATTCTCAAAATAATGTAAAACGTAATTTAAAATTACGTTTATAGAGAAAACGCAACTTTAAAATGCGTTTCCTGTGACAAAAGAAAAGTGAAAAAAAATTATTAAAAAACACGGATTGAAAATGTGTTTTCTAACAAAACGTAGGTGTAAGAAGCGTTTTGTTAGAAAACACATGCAATCAACTTTTTTATTTTTTTATTACTCCCCGCCCGCCCCCGGCCTGGGCCCAATAACCCTTTTCCCAACCCCCCAAACTAATTGCGTTTTAATTAATTTTATATTTCAATCTCACTAATCTTTCTTTTAATTAATTTTATATTCTTTTTCCTCTAACTAAAAAATTCTATTTTCTTTTATACTCTTTTCTCCCTTCTAATTAATTCTATATTCTTTCTATATTTGTTTAAAATAACTAATTCTATATTTTATTTAAAATAAAATAGTTTTATTTAAATGTATAAAATCAAAATTGTTATAAGAGTTTAGTAAAAATAATAATGATTAAATAATTAAATTTAAAAATGTGTTACAAATTAGTTTAGTAAAAATAATAATGATTAAATAATTAAATTTAAAAATGTGTTAGTAATTAGTAATAAAATATTAGAATCGAAATTGTGGTAAGAGTTTAGTAAAAATAATAATGAGTAAAATAATTAAAATAATAATGAGTAAAATAATTAAATTTAATGTAGGAACTTTTTATTTTAAAATTTTCATTCATGTGTATTATTTTTTTTCCTTGCCTTTGAAAGTTTTATATAGGCTCTTTTTATTTTAAAAATTTTATTATATAATAGCTAAAGAAACATAAACAGTTTGTTTACGAAATTATATTTCTTATGATGTCAGAAAATTCATAGAATCCCTAAATGTTGTAATTGTCTTAAATGAAAATAACAATTTGTAGCATATAATTTTTTTCGCTAACAAAATAACTCCTAGCCCTAACCTTAAAAATAGAAATAAGCTTTATAGACCATGTTCGTAACAATACAACCATAACGCTAACCCTAATAATAATCATCCTAAACACTAAATTCCATATCATAATCTTATATATATGTTTTGCTCGCCTCCTTACTTATTTATAACATTAAACTTGTTATATGATTTTTTGCTATTGTACTTGTCTTAAAATTTAATGTATACCTATGTATGGTGAGTTTCCTACAAAATTATTAAAAAAAATGAAAAGCGATGTCATACCACTTACAATAGATAATACATACAAATAAAAACGACATCACATATCTGGGGGTAAAACAATACAATAGATAATAGTAATATATAATACAAATGAAACCTCCTGAATAATGATCGCCCTAAATGCCCCCTTGTGAAACATGTTCAAGCCCGTCGGGTTCTCAGTCCTCTACGAACCCCCAAATCCTGTTGCTGATCTTGACCACTCTGTCCTCTATCAACACCCATCTCCGCATGCTCGTCCTCATCACTCACTACTACTAACTCTTCATCGTCCTGATAAACTTGTGATAGTCCTATCCCACAACTCGATGAAGGGTAGCTACTGTGAAAATCATCACTCACATGTGATGGCCCTGGCACATAAGTCGATGAATGGTAGTCACTCTGAAAATAATGAGTTACCTGTGATGGCCCTACCCTATAAGTCGATGAAGGGTGGCCACTATAAAAATCATAAGTCATCTGTGACGATCCTGCCCCATAAGTCGATGATGGGTATTCACTGTGAAAATCATGACTCACCTGTCCAGAACTGCCACCTACGAACAGATCGTAACTAAACCCTGGGTCAGTCTGAAACATAACTGGAGAGACGTGGGGGGCCAGCCGACTATGTGATGTCCTGGAAGTATCATGTATGCCAAGGTATTATAATATTTTTTTACTAATTACTAACACATTTTTAAATTTAATTATTTTACTCAATATTATTTTTACTCAAATAATTACCAACACATTTTTATTATTAATTACTAACACATTTTTAAATTTAATTATTTAACTCATTATTATTTTTACTAAACTCTTACAGTAATTTCAATTTTATACATTTAAATAAAACTATCTTACCAACATCAATAACTAAAATAATTCCGATTTTAACAATGATTTCGATCTTAACAACAATTTATACAATAACTATCTTAACAATTTCGATCTTAACAATAATAACATCAATAATTTCGGTCTTAACAATAACTATCTTACCAAAAATTTATTTATTTTTTTTCAATTTCAATTTTATACATTTAAATAAAATTATCTTACCAACATTAATAAATTAAATAAATATCTTACCAATAGCTATCTTATCAACAATTTCGATATTATAATGTTTTATTACTAATTACTAACACATTTTTAAATTTAATTATTTTACTAAAATTTTACAACAAATTTTATATTATAATATTTTTTTACTAGTTTTTAACACGTTTTTAAATTTAATTTGGATATTATAATATTTTATTACTAATTACTAACACATAATATATTATTACTAAAATTTGACACATTTTTTATTTTAATTATTTTACTAAAATCTTACAATAATTTTGATATTATAATATTTTATTGCTAATTACTAACACATTTTTAAATTTAATTATTTTACTCAATATTATTTTAATTGGAATAATTACTAACACATTGGGTGAGAAAAAGAGAATAAAAATCTTTTTTTTTTCAATTTCTTTTCTATCACCAAATACTTGATCTAAACACAAGATCAAGATGCTCTCAAATTTCACAGTTAAATTTAAGAATATAGAGTTACCAAAATTAATTAAATTGTCGTAAGATTTTTTTATATTTTATTTTAGAGTGAATCTACCAAATTTAATGCTGAATTATGGCCGTCTGTCACAAAATTTCAATACAACAATATTTTGGTAAACTACAACTTGCCGATTTGGGTGGCTGACATATCCCAATACAATTTGGCCAATGCATTATTAATCTTAATGATGACATCACCAAGTATTTGATATTATCAAGTTGATATGTATTTATTAATTATTTTATTTCATCAACAACTTATTAGCTAGAAAAATTAAAAAAAAAAAGAGAGACTATTTGAAACCTGAATTTAACTCAATATTATTTTTACTCAAATAATTACTAACAGTAGAGACTAAGAGCTTGATAAAAGTCTTAAGACTTCACAAAATCAAATATACAAACAGTAGAGACTAATTAAATTTTAAATTCAAGCTTAAAGAATCAACACCACAAACACATCACGCTAATTACAACACAAATAATAACTACCTTACCAACATAAATAAATAAAATATTTTACTAATGAAATTGGCTAGCTTGTTCAGTCTGCAAAAAAACGAAATCCTTTCTCGAAGTCGCAGGAACAGCAAATATGGCTACAAATAAAATAATACATAGTTAGTAATCTGTCAAATGTATTATAAAATATATATCTATTTAATATTAGATCTTGTTACCTTATTATAATTCAAAGAAAGAGCTAAGAAAGTAGAGAAAAGAGTTGACCGAGAGAGTTATTCGCAAAGAGAGAGAGAAAAAAAGAAAGCCGATTAAAATGAGAAACAAAGGAAATGGACAGAGAGAACAGAAGGAATGGGGAGAAGGGGGGAGTTGGAGCTGAATTCGGGGGAGAGGGGATACTGGAGAGTAAGGAATTGGGTTGGGGGGGGGGGGGGGGGCGGGCGGTAGATTTCAATAAAAAAAAAGAGAATGAAAAAGGAAAGGGGGAGGGAGGCGCCTGAAGGGTAAGGAATGGGGGGGGGGGGGGGGGGGTGCGGGCAGATTTCACACCAAAAAAAAAGAATGAAGAGGGGAGGGGGCGGCCCCGGGTGCGGTGAATAACAAAAAACGTAGTGGAGGGTAGCATTTTTTAACAAAACTCAATATGAACTTGCGTTTTTTCAGAAAACGCACTCGCCAACCATGTTTTCTGACAAAACGCACTCACAACTTGCGTTTTGTCAAGAATCAGTACCTTTACTCACGAATCACTGACTAAATGCACTATCAAGTTGCATTATTTATACAGAACGCACAATTGCGTGTTTTCTAAAAACGCAATTTTAAATTGCGTTGTACATTATTTCGAGAATTACCTTTTAACTTTGATTATTTTGAGAAAAAAGTTTTTTAATTTATTTATTTTAAGAAAAAACCCGTCTTGAGGTGGTATTCTAGTCACTAAATATTCGTATTATTTATGTATAATATTTATATATATATATATATATATATAAATAAACAATTTTTGTTTAAATTTGAAAATTAATGAAAAATAAATATTTTTTGAGTTAGATCGTATGGTATACGTATTTAACATTTTACATATTATACTTTTGAAAAAAAATTGATTAAAAATTAGATATAATTCAATATATTTTTAGGATATTATTAATTATATACTTAATATATAATTATAATAGTAAAATTATTGATTATTAAACTTGTTTGATTTTGTCTATTTCGTGAAACTGTTGTATAACTCATGATTTGTATATCTTTAATTACTAGTATCATGTTATATACTTTTAGAATATTTTTCTAATACTTAATATATTTAAATCATTAAACATATTTTTGTTCTTATTAATATTATGTTACAAATTAAAATTGACAAATCAATTCATTCTTATATCAAGTATTGAAATAACAAATTAAAAATTATTTATCTATCACTTTAATTTTACTATTTGTTAGTAATATATTTTTAAAAATTAATATATATGAGACAAAACTGCTACATACTAACATATATTAAAAAAAATTACTTATAAATATTATCGTATTTTTTGTTTTGACTTTTTAACTAGTGTTCATATAATACCTGGATAATTATATATTCATATTTTTTACTTTCTCCTATTTTTATGCCATTTTTGTTGTCATATTTTCTAAGAAAAGCATAGTAAATTTGTATGTATTATGTACAATTATTTTGTCGTTTCGTATTTTACTAACTATGTTGATATCCTCGTGTATGTACACAGTAAAATTTTTGCCAACATTCTGTTTGGAACTTGGGAAGGGGAATTTTTTCTTTTATTTTCCTGTTTGATTTTTCTTAAGGGAGAAATGGAAGAGACAAAAAAGAATAAGTAAGGGAAAAAAAGATAATCACTCTCTCTTCTATTTTATACTCTTTTTTTTTTGACAAAATCAAACAGAAAAGAGAAAATATTTTTTCTCCGTTTTCTCTTTCCCTTTCCTTCTCAAAGTTCCAAACAAGCTGTTAGGAACTTGGGATAGGAAAGAAAAAGAAAAGGCAAATTAATTTATTTTATTTTATTTCATTTCTTTGTTTAATTCTGTCTACGAAAAGCAAGGAAAAGAGATAAAAGAGAGCTACGGCCCGCACTCTCCCTTGTGTCTGCCAGTGTCCCACTCCCAGTGGCCATGTTTCAATATAAAGAAGGAAAACGGTGATTTGCATTATATCCTGCAAATCGATCATTCAATAAATTATCAGAACCAAAAAAAACCTTTTCGAAACTGTGCTATATAATGTAGGATAGAAAAACATTTAATTGATTCTTTCTTGTTATAGTGATCCTCTACCTCGACATGAACTAGTTCAATAATTAAGTATATGCAGACATGATCAAACCATATATCAAGGAAGAAATGAAACTTCTGAGTCAGCTTGTGCCAAAGAATACCAAGTTGGAAAGAAGAATATATAAGTAATTACGTCATAGTTAAATTTTGATGCACCGTTAATGTAAAGAGTTTTTTACATAAGTATACATAAAACATGTGACACGTGTCATTCAGAATTTAACTACAACATAAACATGCAATGTCTATAAACACATGTCGTATTTTAATGCACATTTGTGTAAAAAATTTCTAAATAGATAATGCATCAAAATTAAACTCATTACTCAATCCATAATTCCCCAGTGTTATACTTTAGATCCTTCTAGAACCCTTTTCAAGCAAACAATGATCTTTGTCGCTGGTAAGACTTAAAGAGATACACCTCGAAGAAAATTAGCATATCTGTAGTGAAGATCCTTTCCGCGTCTGCTTGGATACTTATGACCACATGGGTGGCTATGAATGTCCGGAGAAAGTGATGGTTTTTGGCCATTGACTGAGTCAAAGATTGGCAAATGGGGAGCTATCAAAAACATGGTTGAAAACATATTCAAATGCCTACCAAACAGTTCACTTTGAAGGGGAACTACAAAAGGAGAAGACCCATAAGCTTTTCATCTTCTTTTCCGCACTATCGAGTCAAGCATTTCTACTATATATGATCTTGGTACTCTACAAGATCTTGAAGTCGACCATAATCTTCTAAAAGCTTAGTATTAATTAGTGGTTTAAGTCACACATCACTATCTAAATATGGCATTATGCGCACAAATTAATGAGTTTCACCAACAAAACAACGCCCTAACATTCCAGAATTATGCTATTGACCACATACCAAGGCCACGTGTCTACTAGCTGACTCATCCTAGCCGGTCACCTTTCACATATTCTAATACCCAATTACCCAAAGTAGCATCCCAGAAGCTTCTTTATGCCTATAAATAATGGATCATAGGTAATTAACAATTTGTAAAGCATGCAATTAAGGGTTACGTAGATCAACAAATGTTACAGGACAATTGGAGCGGAAGCCGTTTTCAAGGAAACATCAACAACCCACTAAGCTTTTTAAGCAGAATCAAGATTATGCTTTCTTTAATCTGATGATTAAGGCTCTCAAATTTCATTTTTTGTTATGTATTTTTGCTGTTTTTTTTTTTTTTTTTGTTGGTGATGAGCATTTATAGGTTACTATTGTGTCCATTTTGGTATTTTTTTGTTTTTTATTAAGAATTTTATAAACAACTACAACCAGAAAACATTAAACAATCATTATTTTTTAAAATTTTGAAAAAAAAAAAAAAGATTTAGAGCCGCCCACTTGTTCAGTCCTGATTGGTTCAATATCAACGCCTGAACACAATGTGTTAACACTTGGGCGAAAACTATAGGGTGGAAAGATTGATTAGCAATAAAGAGACAGAACTAAATTTATTTTAAAAGATCTAGTGTTCGAGAGATACCATGGTGAGTCATTGATCTTGCGGAGGGTATATAAGCAAAGCCCTGTTGCAATTTCCGTAATACGAATTGGAGACAGCATAATAATAACAGCTGAAGGTGCAAACAATGGTTGGGTTGATGGGATGGGGGGTTCCAGAGCAAGGATTGAGGAAGGGACCTTGGACCCCTGAGGAGGATAAGTTGCTTGCTGAATATGTTCGCTTCCATGGGGAGGGAAGGTGGAGTTGTGTGGCTAGGTCTGCAGGTAATATTCATTTACTCAGAGACATATATAGGCATACAAGCACTAAGTTTTTATTTGGACTTTTCTTTATATATGCACCCTTTTGGTGGAGGATATTAGACATGTATTTATAGGTTTATCCTATATTTTTTAGCTTAATTTGATTGATTCAGGTATGTTATATAGTTATGCAATTAATGTTCTTTAATTGATTAATTTGGGTTTTCAGGACTGAATAGGAGTGGCAAGAGTTGCAGGCTAAGGTGGGTGAATTATCTTAGGCCTGGTCTTAAGAGATGCCAGATAACACCTCAAGAGGAAGGCATCATCATTGAACTGCATGCCCTATGGGGTAACAAGTAATGCAATCTCTCTCTCTCTCTCTCTCTCTCTCTCTCTCTCTCTCTCTCTCTCTCTCTCTCTCTCTCTCTCTCTCTCTCTCTCTCTCTCTCTCTCTCTCTCTCTCTCTCTCTCTCTCGCTCTCTCTCTGGCTTTTGCTCCTTCTGATCCCTCATTCTTTCTTTGCAAATATAGATGGTCCACCATTGCCCGGTACTTGCCTGGGAGAACAGACAATGAAATAAAAAACTACTGGAGAACCCATTTCAAGAAGAAAGGAAAGCCCTCCCAGAAGCAAGAAAAGAGAAAAACTCAAGCTCTTCAGCAGAAACAGCAACAGCAACAAGAGAATAACATGAACAATGCCTTGCCACAGGCAGAAGTAGTGAGTGATGAAAAAATAGCTGCGAAACAAGGCAACCAATTAGGGACAATCTTCATGTACCCAACCATGGAGGATCTATACTTGCCTGTGATGATGTGTCAAGATGGTGCATCCTGGTCAGACACGGCCGTGACAGACGATGACTTGTGGGGTGGCTTGTGGAACCTAGATGAACCACAGGGTTGGTCGCACGGACCAGGATTCAAGTGATTGCAACAACATAGCCAACTGGTACAATGGAGGATACATTTGCAAATTAAGATGGATAATGGAAAGAATAATTTACAAGAGAATGAATAGGGGTTTCAAGTCTAAATTAGTCTTGTGTAATTTACAAGATAGCCAAAGTTTGTCCCAGCTCCATTGGCTAGCTTGTAACGTCTTTAGCTTCATTTTTTTTTTTTTTTGGCCCCTTCTGTTAATCAAAGAAGGGTTACGTGGGAGGGGCTGAACTTTTGTCAAATCTTAGCCTATCAGCTCTTCAAGATTTGGAGTGAAAATAATAGTTAAAAGCACAGGCTTACCCAGAAGGCTAGAAGCATGTTTCCACGTCTGATGTCACTGATATGAAAATGAGGATTTTTGTGGGGATCACTTGAGGATATAGAGAGAGCCACAGTCCAATTCAGTTTTCTTTTTCTTTAGTTTGCGATTACACCGAAAACATCCACAACAAAGATTCTACACACAGAAGGAAACCAAGCAGAAGACGTTGCATATGGAAAACAACATTGAAAGTACTAAACGAAAATCAATTGGGACCATGAAATTGTGAGGAAGAACCCGAGACAAAACATAATTTAGGCTGAGAATCTACCAAAAGATTTTTGAGTCGACACTAATTGTAAGCCTTCAAGAGAAAATTACTCAAGTTGGGTATATTTCCATACGCATGGCAGACACGAGGGGTGATCATTGATCAAGCTGCGGATTAATGTTAGGCTCCTACGGCCAAGCTCTTTTAAGGCCGGGCTTGGGATTATTGCTTTAAGCCCAACCCTAGAGTTTTCATAATACTTAAATCAATTTTGTTTGTACATATTAAAAATACCATACCTATTGAACATTACTTTGTTATTGCTATAATTGAACCTTGGCTTCTTACTATGAGTATTTGCTCAAGTCACTAAACTACATTGGTATCTTTAGGCTGTGTTCTAAACACAGCATTAGTATTTTCTTATGTAACATGTCTTTTTGAATTTTACTATAAGCAAATTGGGTCGGGCTCAGACTCAATAAAAAATCTTAAGACCGAACTTGAGATGAAGAGTTTAGGCCTGATCTCGAGCCGTGTCCAATATTGGCCAGCATAAATATAAACCCTGAATATAAAGTGCAAGCTTTATATATATATAGCTCGACCTTGCCCGATTCATGTACAGAAAAAGCCAAGTGTATTTATACACAGGTACTCTAAGCCAACCTTAACTACTAACCCAAATACTCAAAATGGAGAAGTAGGATTGGCAATGGTGCGGATTTGGTTAAGGGATCCGTATCCTATTTCTACCCCTCCATGGTAATTCCTACCCCAACACTTGCCCTGCCCCGCTTAATTCCTCCTCATACACGTCTCGTCTCTTTTATATTAGTGATTTTTTTTAACAAATTATGGACAAAAACAAGAGATAAAATCACAATAATTATATTGTAATAAAAATATGTATATATACAAAGTAAATAGATAATGTGTAAACGGGATGGGTTTGGGTTGGGCTGGTTATTGTACTTTGTCTCCAAACCCGCCTCGCCCCAACTAAAATTAATCTCATACTCATCTCCATAAAGGTGAGGCGGAGCAAGAACCCGAAAATGTCCAGTTATTCTGCCATTTTGAGAAGGTTGGAATAGGGTTAAAAACAAATGAAGAGCACCTAGGGCATATGAGGGATTAGTTATGACCTAACTCACCTAGTTCGCCTCCAAGGGGTGACGACCTACAGATGGGACCGTGTATTGGTAGATTTGAAGCGAAGTCCAATCAAATCCACAGATTGCATTGGTTAAAGTCGCAAATTTTGCTAGTTGGTTTTACCTTAGGAGGTGACAAACTGCTGAATCAACTGCAAATTTGGAGTGAAATCCGGCCAAATGCGCAAATTACATTAGTTAAAGTAGCGGATTTTGCTAGCTTGTTTCGCGAATTGCAATGAAGGCCATTCAATATTTAATATGTGTTGACTTTATGAAAGGTCGCACCATACTGAACAATTTCTTGTCCCTACACGCCTCAGACTTGAAACCACAGCCCAGGACAATTCTCAATAGAAACTTACCACTAAAACAATAAATATGAAAAACACTTGTTATAAAAATCATATAACACAAAACTTATTACCTAAAAAATTTATAAATATTTAATATACAAAATTTAATTATATAAAAATATAAAAATAAATAATATAATACTCTCGCAATGCTCTAAACCTTATAAATTTTTAAAAAATTTTTACTAATTACCACCACACTTGACCCTCACGCACGACAATAGTTAGCACCCTCTTTTAAAACTTGATGCTCAAACTGACACTCTCACGATCCAGCTTTTGCATCTGCACCCACTCCAAACGTGTGGTCGACTTAGGTTGAGTAATGGGAAATTTCATGTCAGTTTATAACGGGCAAGAGCGTTGGTTTCCGGCATAGGACAACAAAAGTGTAATCGAAACTCCGAAAACAGTAACGAGGGTTAATCACAACAGTGTGAAGTTCCCTCAGCACGAGCCCACTGCCCACAAACCACGTATGTCAAAAGAGAATCAATCCACTGGGAGGCAAAAGAGAATCCACCTGTCATATCTCAACACGTGTAGATACTCCCGCGGCAAAAGTAACTGTGCAAGTCGACGCGTCTCCAAGAGATAATTGCTCCGCCGTTGAGACAGTACGACCGCCCATCACCAGGAAATGTAGATCTCATTCAATCAGAGGCCGACACGTCTATGTTTGTTTTTCAGACGGTTGACACTTTGAAAGTTGGTGCTTTATACCGAGTAGACCATATACACAAGGGACATAACGGAGTTCCAGGGCCACGTGAATACATGGATTTTACTACACAAGAGGCTACTGATTCCTTGGATTTTACTACAATGGATAGCAACGCTCTTGATTCTATTGATGCTGTCATCATTTATTTTTATTGGGTATATGCATGCAGTGCAGTTTAACCCAAAAGAAAAAGTTTCACGGTTTTAATGTAATTCTTACTTCATCTCTTATAAAGTAATGTTAAGCCTCTTTGTTATTTGGGATCAAATATATATATATATATATATAGACAAATTATATTTATCTCTTTTGAGATTTGAGACTATTATAATTCACCTTTAAGATTTTAAAAATTACATTCTCCTCTCTTAAAGTTTAAGGTGAGTTACATTTTTTTTCAAATGTTAAATTTTTTAACAGAATATATGTAATTTTAACAAAAAAAAAATAAGTTTATTACTTAAATTACCTTAATGTGCATGAAATGACATAAATAAGATTTTTGTTTTGCTTCTAAAATTAATTTGTATGTTAATTTTTAAAATTTTTGTTTTTTTCCCAAATGTTAAATCTTTTTCCTCCACGTGTGTTAATTTTTTTTTTTTTTATAGTATGTAAGATCTATTTGTCATGTCATAAGCAAAAAAAAAAAAAATTATTTGTCATTTCATGCACATTAGGAACAATTTAGGTAATAACTTATTTTTTTGCTGACATCACATATATTCTGTTAAAAAATTTAATATCTGGAAAAAATGTAACTCATCTCAAACCTTAAGGGAGGGGGATGTAATTTCTAAAATCTCAAGAGGTGCGTTGTAATAATCTCAAACTTCAAGGGAGGTGGATGTAATTTACCTATATATATATATATAATGTAATAAGTGAAAAAGTCACCACATATAACTAAGAATAAATTATCTACGGTAATCGTCATATTAAGTGGTCATACTAATGTGGTGTCGCGATCACCTAAGAAAATTGGTACAAGTGGCAAACCCAAGATAGGATCAAGCTAACAAAAATTCATTAAAGGGAGGGTGCGGTAAAAAATTTAAATTT
Source organism: Euryodendron excelsum (assembly GCA_033060915.1). Taxonomy (NCBI): domain Eukaryota; kingdom Viridiplantae; phylum Streptophyta; class Magnoliopsida; order Ericales; family Pentaphylacaceae; genus Euryodendron; species Euryodendron excelsum. Next base: position 42,392,150 of record CM065385.1, on the reverse strand, counting down.
TGGGAGAGTTATTGCACTATATTTTATTTAAATACAAAATTTATAGGGGTTTAAGTAAACTTTAAAAAAATTTGGGGCCGTCCGCCACTGGGTACTCCCATGTAAATTTAAATAATTTCTCCTAAAATAAAGGATAACGTAAAAGGACAGGATGGACATGAATACAAAGAATGCACGTAGCTCACCACCAGTAATTCGTGTGTTTTTTACTGATAGAGGGGCAAACCGATGGTGTACATGCATGTATTGATTGTTAGAACTTTTTTATATTCCAAGTCAATTTGGGACTTCTTGCTACGATTTATTAAATAGAAAAACCATTTATTTAGTAATATATATGAATAGAAAGATAGATCCATCCATCATATCCTATCCGATTTAGATTTACATTTTGATATATATATATATATATATCTACCATGCTTTTTTTTTTTTTTTTTTGGCTAACTAAGTGTCTGTGTCAGTTTGCGCACATCTCAACTAATTTTAAAATCTATATAGTCTATTCATCTTACACAAATTAGATAATTATCAAGTTAAAAATTTTAAAAACAACTCTTGTGTTTGACAAGAATCAAACCCTTAATCTACTTTTGAGAGGCCATGAGTTATGATTATATCTACTATCCTTATTTGTAAGGACATATTTATATCATGCACTCGTATGTATATGTGGGTGTGTACATGAATGCATACAGATCAAAAGCCTGTTTGCTTTTAACTGCGAGCAGTACAAAGCTCAAATACATGTAGTTTGAGAAGTCAGTGGAGGATAGGGCACTATCCTCACACGTACCATACATTATTGGAACTAACATATAAGAACACAAGGGTACATATTAAAGCCATTGTGGCACAGGGTGTGCTCTCATTCAGTTTTGATGCGACGTAGATTGATTTGAATGGAATTGTGGCTTGCCGATTCTAAAGGCATCCGTATTGGGCTCATGCAGTTGGACATGAGTAGTGTAGGAAGCATCTCTTCTATATATATAAAGGACGTCGCTTTTCGACACCAAACTCTAGAGGGGGGGAGGTTGTATCTCTCATGTCATCATTCAATGCACGGCAGGGGACCGCTGCCTTACAAATTTTTCTTCGCCAGCGATCTGTACCAATCTTAAGGCCTTTTCAGAATACAAAGATATATGTTGTTTGTATGTTTGTGCATATTGCAGTTAGGAAAGATGGTTCATAAAGAGTTTTTTTTAAATAAAAAAAATCTTTTTATGCGTAAGGGCATTGAAGTGACATTTTACAAAATTTGTATTTGAAATGTGAATTTATCAAGAGAAAAAAAAATGTGAGAGAAAAAAGACAAAATAAAAAAGTATTTTTTGTTATGTTTTATCTTACCTTTTTATTTTTTTTTCTTTTCTATCACTAATTCATTGATCTAAACACAGCACTAGTGTACCGCGTTATTCTTTGTTTAAACAAGAAGTGCTGCATTCTAGTGTGCTACGGGTAGCCGATGGGCCTTTAAATGAGCTGGCCTGTATTAATCTACGAGTGACTGACACCCATATTTGATGCTAGCAATTTTCTTCTCTCAAGTATATTAGAGTGTGTTTGAAACTTGGGGAAGGGGAAGAAAGGAAAGAGAAAATTTAAAATTTATCTTCCTCTTTTTCTTCCCTTGTTTGATTCTAGTTAAGAGAGAAAATGAAGAAAAGGAAAGAAAAAATTGTAAATCACTCTCTCTCTTTTTTTCTTTCACTTTTCTTTTATTTTCTTTACAAAACTACACAGGAAAGAGAAAATACTTTTCTTTCATTTCATTTCCCTTCCCTCTCTCAAGTTCCAAACATGTTGTTAATGCTAGAAACTTAGGACCTGTTTGATACAGCTTTTTTGTCAAACTTTTTTTAAGCTTACAAGCAAAAAAAACCAAGTTTTTCTATTTTTTGCTTTTCTAGCTTTATTTTAGCTAAAGATAAACAAAAATAGAAAAACAAAAAAGTCAAAAAAATATAACTTTTTTGCTTATAAGCTTAAAAAAAAAACTAGACGAAAAGCTGGTACCAAACAAGCCCTCAAACCAACTTATTATCTTTTGAACCCAAAAAATTAGGGGTGGTATAAAGTCCCTAGACCCTTCAACTCCGTTGCTATATAAAAAATTTGGAGTTCTCTTAGAGTAATTCTCCTCTCATAATATAGTAGGTATGCCTTACTAGATGGGTTCTGGACGCACCAATCGAACCTATCTAGATAGAAAGGACTCATTGCATTGTACAAAGAGGAGGGATGACATGATGCTCTTTAGAACCAAATAATTTCCCCTTGAAGCATCTCACAATGTCACAGACTTTGCGAGGAGTAAGGTTAACCTACTGATAGTGCACCTCTACCCAAGTCATCAGGCCATGGGTTCAACTCACCTTTACCCTCTCTCCGGCTTTGGCCCTTCAATGTACCAAAAAGAAGAAGAAAAAAATTGGTATGGACTTGCAAAGTCTCTTGCTGCTGTTATGTTTTGTTGTGAACTTGTGATAACTAGCTGTTGGAGATATGGCATTATTGCTTTGCCGGGTGATCATCTGCTGTGCTGATTGTGTGCTAACTGTTCCATGCTGCATCTTATGGTGCTTCCACTTACCTGGGCCATCTTTTGTTGCTATTTGGTTGAAGCATTCTCTGAATTTGGGATAATAGGTTGTTTTAGCTTTTATTTTGCTTCTTTGTACATGTGTTTTTGCAGTTAGTTTTAGGATGTGATCCTCTGTATCATAGTAGACATAGATGAGTAACATCCTAGCTACTAAGATTGTAGAGCTTGTCAGATTTGATGTATTTGTCGAGATATGCCCCGTTGTTTTCTTTTTACATATTGCGCTTGACTGTAAGTCTCTCTTACTTACAGAAAACATTATATATATATATATATATTACGGAGCCATGAAACTTTGATGCCTTTCAAGCCATTCGGTATACATACGTTTGATATTTGATTTGGACGTCTAAGTAAACTCGAAGAAGAATTGATAGAACTTTGACTTGTTAATGGTAAGTTCAATTCATAGGCCTTTTTATGCCGTTCAGTTTAATAGAAGTTTATCAAATCGTTCTTAATTATGAATTTCTTTACATGTTATAAATTTATTTACACTTTATTTGGAATTCGAATTTTTAATCAAAAAAGTAAAGAAAAAAGAAAACAAGAACAAAAATAGAACAAAATACTCTTTTATTTTATTCTAGTTTTTTTTACCTTTTCTTTTTCCTACCGAAAATTTAAATTCCAAACAGAATGTTAAGCTCTCATCGTGAATAATGTTCAGTTTCATTTTCTTCTTCATTTGCATTTGTTGCACATTGCTCGTAACCTTTATCTTTGAATGCTTACTTGTTGACTCTTTTGCTTAAGCTAATCTATTTTCTTTTTCTTTCCCAAATCATAGAACTAAATTGGTATTAGAATAATTTTTTTTTCTCATAATACAATCAAGACCCTTATTAGTCTAAAGCTGATTGCACTTGGGAGAGCATCACAGCTCAAATGAAAAGTGTCGGTTGTCAAGGCGGTTTTAGTTTTTGTCCGGACAAAATTTTACTGAATTGATAAAAGTGCTTTCGAAGTCAATTTTTTTAATTAGTAGCTTTTGAAGGGTTTTTTTTGTCCACTAATGCAAAATTATGGGGCCACCCATAAATAATTTTTTTTAATTTTAATCATTAAACGGTTGAGCAATAGGAAAGAAAACTCTAAAAAAAAAAAACAATAACAGAGATGAAAAATGAACTTTGATTTTTTTAATGCAGAATCGTGGATAACAACGTTGTGATGATATTAAGGATATCAAGCTCCTGAGAAACCGACACGTGAATAACCATTCTAAGATTTCGCCGACGTTCTGATTTTTCTGAAGAGATCACAAGGGGACGTAATAAATAGCAAATCAGAGCATTTATCACAAAGCGTGCTGCCACGCGCCTTTACCGAGAGTGGGATGTAACATTTCGAATGCTTGAAAGCATGAAAGTAAAAAGTGGAAAGAACACCAAACCCTTAACTCTCATTTCTGGTGCGGGCGATGCAGATGGTAGTCCTGAGGTTAAAAGAGAGAATCCAAAGAACAAGAAAGCCAAATGCATAACTATTTCTCTCTCTCTATACGTATATGTTTGTATATGTAATGTCTTTTTCCATCTTTCTCTCTCTCTCTAGGGTTTCCAGTAGTTCCCATCTCTCTTTCACTCTTTTGGTTACATTTAAGTACTGTCTCAGAAAAAGAGGATCAACTGGTAGCTAAGAGAAGAAGCAGAAAGAAAAGCCAATACATATGATTTATAGATTGTGAATTATATAAAAGGAAAAAAAAAAGAAGAGGAAATGGGAAGGGGAAGAGTGGAGCTGAAGAGGATAGAGAACAAAATAAATCGGCAGGTGACCTTTGCAAAGAGAAGGAATGGACTCCTCAAGAAAGCTTACGAGCTCTCAGTTCTCTGTGATGCTGAGGTTGCTCTCATCATCTTCTCCAACCGTGGCAAGCTCTACGAGTTCTGTAGCACCTCCAAGTACTCTCTCTCTCTCTCTCTCTCTTGGTATAATGAAAGATCTGTAATTTTTTTTCCTTGTTCTAAATTTCCTGGGATGTCATATGATCTTTCTTCAAGATACGTCCCTTTTCTTTTCTTGCACTTTACTATCAAACGACATTCTTTTCTTGGGTTTCTTTTATAAAATTAAACATATGTTTTTCCCTGATTTGAGATGAGCCATCTGGTTTTGATCTGCTTAGCTTCATCTAGTTTTTGCATCATAGGATCTTGATTTCTCTTTAGTCATTTTGTTAAATATACATGTGTATATATATATATATATATCCTCAAGAACTTGTAGTTTTCTAGTAATTCTGGCGTAGATCTATCAACCAACACAAACACAAACACACGCACTTGCTTCTATCCCTCCCACAGTCAAAAGTCAAGTATAGGTTTGGTCCAGTTTCCAGTCCATGCTATATCTGAACTTCAATTTCTCTCCAATCCCATTCTGCTTTTTGTACTTTTTTAAATTGGAAAACTAGCAAATTGTAGAGTTTTTAGTAGAAGTCTGTTTATATGTAGATGGTTGATGATCTTGAACGATTTTGTCACGACCCATGTGGAGAGAGAGAGAGAGAGAGAGAGAGAGAGAGTACTGCGCTGGTTGGCTCGAACTAGAGCTTCTTCTCTTTATGGTGCAGAACATCAGATTTTGATGCCATGGCCAGAGAAAGTTACTTTTCGAAACAATCCTTTTTGGACCCTGAAATAATTAACACACTTCCCAACAAAACACTCTGATTGTTCGGCAGTATTGTTCTATTTTGTATTTGTTGTTTAATTGCAGTGTACAGGGGCATCTTGTTTAATTCACTTATTCGTTTATTATTATTTTTTATTTAACAATATATCGAGAACTCATTGGACTTGGATTTTTACTAACTTAGAAGAGTTGAACATATGCAATGGCAAATTAATTCAGTTTTAACCAATCGCTGATGACCTAGTACATAAATCACAATCGAATGTCAAATAATTCAACTACAAGCAAACAAACATGACACATAATTGTTCAATGGAAGATCATAACAGGAAAAACACAGGACCTAGTCCAACTACATTAATTTCAATCGAGCAACCATCCAGCAGGTTTGACGTTAAGCCTTTTTGCAGACTAAACTTTAATTGAACCAACATCTAGCAAAACTCTATAATTTTGCAAGTCACCAACTTCGCTTGAATAGACATTCACCAAGCTTTGAACGAAATCCTCTAGAGGTTTGTAAATGTCTCATTAGCTTGCTCTCACTTAAGGTCCTTCTGCTTTTTCACTGTTGCTTGCAACAACAATTGTGCCTTTTTCACTACAAGTGGAAATTGTTTGAGACCAAGATACACATCACATTAGTCACAACCAAAGTGCTTTTGTCACGAAATTTGCCAACACAAACTTAGTCCTAACAACTATGTACTTTTGCCCCTCTAATACTTAGTATTATAAAACTTAATAATTTCAAATACTTTCTGTTTTTCAAGGAACCAACTATGTTTCATATTGTATACCCAATAAATCTATTATGTAATAATTATTAAGATTTTGAGAATTTGTAATAATTTCAATGGCAAAATACACATATATGTACGTGTTTATTGGATAGAAAGAAGTACTAATGGGGGGATTGGGAACATTCTAACAACTTAAACTAGAGAGAAAACAATTTTTTTTTTACCGAAATATTCATTACCTTTAAAAAGTATGCATACCTAATTCTTGTGCTCAAAATTATATAAATAAGAGCAAGATTTTCTTATTGTAACTAAGGAACTTAGTAGTTCTACGAATTAATATTTTTTAATCTTCCAAGATTATTAATAAGTAGAGGGCCAACTGTAAATGCTAACATATCATTGAAGGGCCTATCATGTTTCTTCCCATTGGCAATGGTAAATAAGTTGAAACCTTTTTCAATTATGCAATTAAGATTGAAGGCTATGGTTTGCATTTCATGGGAACCCACTTAGATTTAGGTTCTTCATCTTAAGCATTCAATGGTTTGAATATTGATTGAGTAGAGATTGTGGTTGAGGGTTTTGGGTTTGTCAAATATTTCATTTTTTTTTTCTAGAGAAGTTTAAATTTGAGTGAGACAAAAAGTGCTTCGTTGCTAGTAAAAAAAAGTTACACTCATAAAAAAATGGGTGATTAAGGACCAATGCATGCATTAAGCCAATTTAATTGACACTCAACAATTGACAAATGCAAATCAAAAGACATGATAGGATTAATTGGATTTGAGTGCACCATGCAAGCTTTTATAGGAGGTACGAGTAGGGGACATGTGGTTGAGATTTACTTTGTTTGGTTATTTGCAAGAAAGTAATCCATAGCATTACTAAAAGAATGGAAAATTTATATTTTTTTTCTAGTTTGTCTAGAAAATTTTTAAGAAAGTCGATTATATTCCTTATTTTGTTAGACATTGTTGCATGCATGCATATTTAATAGAAAGGATAAACGACTATAAGAAACCAGTGGTTCTCTCTTCTTAACTAAGTAACAATAAATAAGGTTAAATTCCTTGCCTGATCATGTACAAGCACTCAGGACTATAATGTATACGAAATCGTTTATAACCTTGGTATGAGTAAAAGGTCCCTATGAAAGTTTAGGTGCAAATCTTTTACCATCATGCTTTACTAGATACTTGTATGTGTGTGTGGGCAGGTTGTTGTGGAGTGTCTATGTACGCGCACACATGCGTAGGCTGGTAATAAAGTGAAAAGAATAAAACAAAATTTTTCTACAAAGAGTAGAGCATTGAATGGTAATTTTGTGCAAAAAACCAAATTCCTAGAATAAGGTTTAGTAAACTCTAGTTTATTTTATGCAGTTAAAGATGAGTTATGTTTAGTTACTAGACACTGGCTTTTATTTTTTGTTACAAGTTACACTTGGGGATTTAAGTTAGCAACGACTAAGGTTTTGAACACAAGGCCATACATAAACAACAAATAATTATTTAATTTAAAAGGATGTTAGTTGTAAATATCGATGCTGATGGCTTAATCATACTTGTACGTACCATAATTTCTTCCTTATGGAGTAAACAGATCTATTAGTAATACCAACATCTAATAAATAAAAAGAAAATTGTATTACAGTTCACCTTAACAAGTGATTTGAGGGCACTAATTATCAAATCACTTATTAATTAGTTTGTGCTGTTGAATTATTAAACTTTATTTTTTTACGTTCAAGGCATACATTTTTTACGTTCATATCAATTGCCAATTATTTTTCGTTTTCATTTTTGGTTGGTAAACAACAATTGCAAGTCATGTAAGCAACCATATGTACAGATTGTTGTTTTCTCTTTTTCTCAATCTTGAGAGAAAAAAAAAAAAAAGCTAATTAACTTTATCTTCTTTGCTAATTGAAGTTGTCAACCTTGTATTAATGCAACACAATCACAGTCCTGTTAGATCAATGAAAAAATTGCTCATACAAAATATGGATTAGATGATTATGAAATAACAAAAGAATCATATTGTGAAATGACTGTTTCATCCAAATTGATACTATTATGATTGCTTCAAAGAAGTACTCATTCAGCCTAATACAACTTAAACTTAGTTGTTCTTTAGACAAAACTAAGAAAATTAGAAACCAAGCCGATTATTACTTAATCTTTGTCTTTGAGTACCTGACGTATAGAAGTCAATATACACAAAATTTCATGGGTTGCCCAAAATAAGATGAAGTTTGTAAATTTAACATATGTTAGTCTCAAAAGTTTGTTCTACGCATTATTAAATTCAAGTTACCTAGCACCAAAAAAAAAAATGAAGAAAGAAGAAAAATATTACTTCTGCATGGCTCATTCGGAATCCCAGATTTGTATGTAAAGTTCGAATGGGACTCTCCCCTCACTGGTTGAGCCTAATTATTTAGATGTGAGCACTAAATGTATGAAATGAAAGGTTTGTGCATGGTGAAAGAAAGAACCTCATGGTGGCCTAACCCTAAGAATACCAGAAATGATCCCCTTTTGTACCAGTACCTTTCTCTGTCCCTGATCTATGTTTTCTACTTGTTTCAATCTAATTTCTTAGTGCAACGCTTTTCATTGGGTTAGTGAGTCATATTCTCATGGTACGTTATATTTCGTTTTAACATTGTTTCATTGAACATGCATGGTGACATGATCCTTTGATAAATGTCGTATTTAAATTTATGCCATAGGACAGTGTTGTTTGGTGTTAGCTCCATAAGCCGTAGCTTCAACTATTGTTGTTGATGTTCCCTGCAAATTCAAAATTGCGTTTGTTATTGTCATCTGGATTACAATTCCAGAGCTAAATGTTGCCCTTAGTACCTGCCTCTTCATTATTAAGGTCTTTGTCCTGGAGAAACATTTTGGGCAACGGATAGTATGGCTATTTTCCATGTTGGTACATTCTTAATGTGAAAACTCCATAGTGTATCGATGTGCTAGGTTTATGGCTATTGTTATACATTATTTCATAGCAATAATTTCTTTATTTTATTTTTCTTTCAGCTACCTAATTGAATTTTTTTTCTATCTTGACTTAAATTTCAGCATGCTCAAAACACTCGACAGGTACCAAAAATGCAGTTATGGTACACTGGAAGTTAACCATTCAGCCAAAGAGCTTGAGGTAGCTTGATTTAAATTTTTATTTTTATATATATTATGCCTCTAAATTCCTACTGGTTAATTAAGACTAATTTCTTCATCACCAAATTGCGAGAACATAGTTAGCACAATATGAAAATAAAATTTAAGAGCTCACTAGGCTTGTAAACTGCCTTTTGAAATGTGATTTCTTGATGCTGGTAATTTTATCAGATTTGCTATTTGTTCCGATTATGTCTTTTTGATTTGATGACTTTTCACATAGTTTACTTCTTTTCTTGCCCTACAGCAAAGTAGCTACAGAGAATACGTAAAACTGAAAGCTAAATATGAGGAACTGCAACATTATCAAAGGTAATTAATCTCCATGAAAATTATCCCCAGTTCTGTCTTCTGACTGTTAATTTAATTTTTTGGGTTCTATGAATTTCTTGTCTATTTAAAGGGCTAGCTCTATTTTCTCTCTTTTTTCACTCTTTTTTCTCATTTTACATACATAAGCAGTTCCGCTGCAATGAGCTCTAAATTCATGTTAACTTCTAATCCTTGATGCTATAGACAACTTCAAGGGGAAGACCTTGGCCCGTTAAATATGAAGGATCTTGAACATCTTGAGCATCAGCTAGAGGCTTCATTGAACCATATTAGGTCAACAAAGGTAACCACACTTCTATCACATCCATTGACTATCATCAAAGGGGAAAAAATATATATATTTTTACTTATTATTTCATTACAATGCTAGTCTAACTGATACGTTTTCATACTTTCATGTTAACTTGGTATGGAGAAAATTTGGTAGCCAGAAGTTGTGAGATGATTCAGATGAAAATTAATTAGGAGATGTCTCTTTTCTAGCAACTAGCTAAATGGGGGGATGTGAGATGATTTTAGTGCAAAGTATCTCCACATTAAATGACTGAAATAAAGATATCCCTGTGAACTTGACATGTTAAAGTTTTAATCTGTAGATTTTCTATGATGGGAATGGCCTCACTAAGTGTTTTGGCATACCTGGCGTAAGGGATCATTGTAGTATAAACATTTAAAGAAGGGTATGATTTGGTGAAACAAATTACAAGATACGAAAGTTGGACTAGAATAATCCCCACACTGAAAAAAGCAAATTATGTGTTGATTGACAGTTCATTTGGAAATTGGATTTCTCTATCAATTTCAAGATTGGAACTCCAAATTGATGAAAGAAAATTTTATCCTTTGTTATCATCTAGATGAATTTCCTAAGGTCTTTTGTATAATTAGAAAGTTAATCTTGTCAATTATGTTCTCATTTTTATCATGACTAAAAAGATGACAACTACAAACTACAAGGCCCCTTTCCTGCAACAATATCAGTACTTGTGGACCACATTTAGCTGATTAATTAGCAGCATTGGTGGACAAATGCACATTTATCTGATTAACTTGTGAGAGGTTCTGAGATTCTGAAATATGAAGTATGCAATTAAACGAGAGCATGTTACTGCCATCTCTCTCTCTCTCTCTCTCTCTCTCTCTCTCTCTCTCTCTCTCTGTGGGACTTGGACCAGCTAAACTTGGGGTTGCTTCCAATGGTGACAATACATAAAGCATTTTTGAACTGTTTATTTTTCTGTAGCTTATAATATTTACTCTTTTTCCAGTACATCTCACAATTTTGAAATTTAGATAAATAAATTGCGATGGATTATTTATCATAACATAAATTCTTTGCTTTCAATTTTATTTATATTCCTAATTGTTTAGTTACCTAACTCCTGGCTGTGAAAATTAGATAAATGTTGCATGACCTGTGAAAACTTGACCTGTGGGTTTCATAAGTAAATATTTGAATCCGCTTGAGCTATTGAGATTTGTGCATCCAGGAACAATGCTTCAGTGCTATGCACAGAACCAAGAACACTTCCCGTACTCCTATTTAGTAAGGAATAAAAATCTCTAGTAAAGCCACACAGTTTTGTCAGACAAAAGTTTGACTGTACAGAAGATCATGTCAAGTATCCAAAGCTTCTAGGTAAAGTAATCAATATTGTTATCGTATATGACCGTATATAACCAATTATTTCTTCATTGTAAGAAGGCTAATGAACTCTAAAATTTTGAAAACTACGCCACTTTATAATGAGATTGTGTATTGATTGAGAAATGTTAGCATCTTTGCTTGTTCATTGCACTACTCTCATTTTTCAACTTATTTTCTCTTTTTGTTATGTAAGTTGTAACTCTACATGTTTGCTATTGTTTTGCTCTTTTTTACCTTTTTTTTTTTCCTCCTTTGGAGACAGAGAGAGAGCATTAACTTTTGGTGCCTGTTCAAATTCCAATCTTATTTTGAAGTTTAGTGTGGTGTATATATGTTATGTTAGGAGAGCTTACTATGCTTCCTTTTAGAGACATTCTGACTGTGATTCTAACCTGGTTTGCAGACCCAATCTATGCTCGATCAGCTTTATGATCTTCAAACCAAGGTACCTTTCCCGCATTAGAAAATTAATTTTGTTTCAAATTTTATGTGCTTCTACTATTGACAAACAATGCTTCAACTACAGGAAAAACTGTGGGTTGAGGCTAACAAGGCTTTAGAGAGAAAGGTAGTAACTCCCATGTAATGCTTACATATGATCTTTTATTATATGCATAGTTAGGCTTGTGGTATACACAATCTTTATAAACTGTATTTGTTTCTTCAAATCAAGGTAAGTATCTGCATTTGTATGAATGTTCATACCAAAAATATGACTTCTATTTCGTGTCTGGCAGCTCGATGAAATTTACAGAGAAAATCACCTCCGATCATCATGGACCGGTGGCGAGCAATGCAGTTCATACGGCCTCCAGCAAGCTCAATCTCAGGGGTTCTTCCAGCCTTTTGAATGCAATTCCACTTTGCAAATAGGGTAAAACTTTCAACTTCTCTTAATCCATCTTTTCTATCCAAAGGTTGATTAAAATGGAAAAAAATATTCATAAATTCCTCCATCTAAGTATAGTTTTGGATCCAGGTTCAATCCTGAAGTTTCAAACCAGATGGCTGCTGCAACTACTCAAGACCAAAATGTGAATGGGTTAATCCCCGGGTGGATGCTTTGAGAGCTGCACTTGAAAGCTGTTTACCAGGTAAATGCATTCCGGGGTGATCAGATTTAAATGCTATCACTACCTTATGTAACCTGTAATAATCAACAACACTGAATGAATTTGGAAGAATTCTTGGAACCCTTGAACTAAGGCATGTAAGAACTTAATGGCACGTTAGTGGAGATAAGAGACCTTGATTTATATCTTGCTTTAAATAGAATCTTATATAATGATGTTAATTTGAACCTTTAAGAAATTTGACATAATATCACTTATTAGACTATTATCATTCATGCAGTGCATAATGCTTACATAATTTTTGGGGATGGTAGGCTTGCACAAACTCTAGGTTCTAGGAAATAGTCATTCATAACTCATAAGTTTGGACACAATGAAATAGAAAAAAAAAAAACAAAATAACTATTTAAGAGGGTATTTACAAAGCTTTGGACATCTTCATTTCCCACCAGGAGAGGATTCCGCTCCTTCCTTAGGTACTCGTTACAAAGGTTCCTTCGTTTTTGGTATATGGAGGGACAAACCTCTAGAAAATGATAAAAATGAGTCGAACTCATGACCAAGAGCATGGGTGGGCAAGCAGTACCCATTTAGTCTCGTAGGGAATCAACACCTTCCTTCACTTCTGAAAGTTTTAGAGTGTGCCCATCGGCTAAAGCCTTTGATGCTGGGTTGTCGTCTGGAGTTTCTCAAGTCAGTGCATTCGTCCTACTTTTCAATTGATACATTTACATTCGGTTTGTAACTCGGATTTTCAGTGAAGGAAAAAAAGGTAAAGAAAAATAAAACAAAATGAAAGAGTAATTTTGTTTTATTTTCATTATGTTTTCTTTTTTTTTTTTACTTTTTTAACTGAAAATTCGGTTCCAATCGAAACGTTTAAGAAAACTATTTGGGACTTAAATTTTTTTAGTTTTTTTTTTTTTGTTATAATAAGGTACAATAATTACTTAAAGAATGCCGACCCATGACAATGAGTTAGATTATAAATCAATGAAGCAGGATTAAGGATAAATATTTGTAGAATGAACTTCGGCCTCTGTAAGATTTTGGTTTACTACGCCCAATACATAATTTTCAGGTGAAACCGTCGTACTCAATTACTACAAGGATTTGATGTTTAACTTTTAAAAAATTCAAGTTTCAACGACTTATGTAAATTTCCTAGATTCAGTTCACCTTTGTATATTGTTCAATGCCATTCAAAGCTTTGGAAACTTTCGTTTTTTACCCATTGAACAGTGGCGGAGCTTGAAAATTCGTTAAGGAGGCAATCATTAATCATAACCCAAAAAAAAAAAATTGTAATCAACTATAGAACACTTGACTTTCATATATATGCATAATGTATATATACTAATTATAAATAGATTTTTAAAACAAAATAACTATTTCAAAGAGCATTTACAAAGTTTTAGTCAGTAAAAATTAAAATATATTTCTATAATTATAGCTACAAATAGAATATTCAAAACTTTGAGGGGGGCATTTACAAAATTTTAGAAGAGAAAATTAAAAATATTTCTTTAAAATTGAAAAAAAAATAAAATATTTAAAAACTTGAGGGGAGTATTTTCAAATTTTTAATAGCTAAATTGAAAAAAATTTTAAAAACTATGAGTAAAATTATAATTTTTAAAATTTGTGAAGAACAATGTTCATTCTAGGCACAGGCTCCCTCCACCACTGCCCTTGGACGTATAAGTCGTAAGTTAAGATGCAATCCGCTATACTAGAGATGCAAAATGGGCCTTGCTTGGGCTGGCCCTGTGTCAAACTCATATTTCTTGCTAGAAAAAAGAACTGAAATTTAAGCCCGTGGAGATATAAGGGCTGGCGATAATTCTTGCCGAACCAATAACAAAGAACTGAAATTTAAACCCTTGGAGATACTGGGGCTGTAACTTTATCAGCATGTAACCGGCCCGACCCAACAGAAACCAGTTTGGATAGGGTCTTTTTAGATGGAAAATTGGGCTTGACGTGAAATTCTTGATTCAAAACGCTTGTGAGGTTCATCTCACGAGGAAAGAAAATCGGGTGCTACTGTCGCAAGTATGATTTGCACGTGCCAGTGTCGCTATGATGTGAGAGAAGCAATCAAGTATGATTTGCACGTGCCAGTGTCGCTATGATGTGAGAGAAGCAATTTAAAGTAAGCTTTTTTTTTTTTTTTTTTTGGTTCTTGCATCCAAGAGGCCGTCGCACAGTTACGTGGGCCAGCTATCCTTACAACTGATAAGTACCAAAAGCATATGTTATTTTGGACATTTGCCCAATCTCTCTGGGCTTAGGCCCATTCAGTTATCATTTTACTCCGCGTTTGTTTTTTGTTAATTAATTCTAGCATAATGTTGATTCCTTCTTACGAAGTAAAAATTTTTCTAGGAAAAGAAACACAAAAAATAATAGTAAGTGAAGCTTAGAGCGAGTAAAGCATGATGCTCATTCCTCTTTTTCCATCACTCTAACTCGATATATATATACATATACATATTCTGATTTGATAGAATTCTTCATTGGACTCCAATGGATTTTCTTGCAAAACAAATCTGGATTACATCATTGACATGATCTTGATAGATTGTGTCATTAATTATCATATTATTGCCATGCCTAGACCTCCAATATATCCATAACTCCACAACTAAAACAATACTAAGAATTTTCAATCGCTCATGGGTCCTCCCTATGGCAGACAATGCTGTCTTCCATTTCATACCTCATCGAAGTCTCAAACCATTAATTCAGATGAAGAAATCCTTATTATGAGTACCATATATTAGTACCACAAAAGCCTAAAAACAATATAATAACCATGTCACCATTTACATGTGTGTATATGGTTTTGTCTGTGACAAAATGTCTCACCTTGCATATATATATATACTTTGACTACAGCACTTTTGTATATAATATGTTATGTTTGTAAGTGTCTTCAATCTCAGCTAATCAATCATTAGAGAAAATGCCCATCTTTCTAAGTTTCCTTACTTAGTAACAAAACATTGCTTTCATTGTGCATACATTACCATGATAAAAGTAATACCCAGAAGAACAGCACCAACCCATATTTAGTAAAAACCAAAGAGAGAGAGAGAGAGTAAAGAAAATAAATGGAAACCATGTAGCCTGTAAATTTCTGAACAAAGGTTCATGGTCAGCCCAAAAATTATGCAAAACTGTATCTTGTTTTATACTTTATAGTTTATACATTCACACCACTGTCCATAAAGGAAGACAAAGGGTTGCTATAATTAGACCTAACCTCAAACATTACTCATTCATGCCTTATTTAGTTCATCTCATGTAAATCAAACCCTAGATAGAGAGAAGATACCTTTACTTCTTTCATGAAACTTGCCCTCTGTGAAGGGTAACAATCCTTATCTTGGCTAATTTGGTCATTTCGTAGAGATTTTCAAACCCCAAAGAAACTTTGTCCATGTGCCATGTGAAGCATGTGAAATGACTTGACACATTTAACTCATATATTTTTCTCCTTTATATGTATTTTTTTTTTTTGGTCCAGTGTTAATTGTACTTCAGTAGAGTACCCTAGACGAGCAGCCCCATGTGATCTACAAGTTTCAGTCAACTTCGGGTACAATTTGGCTTTAAATGTTGAATGCTCCTATTCAATTGTCTTAACTTCTCCTAATATGTCATACCAAATTTCCTGTACTTTTAATGGGCTGTGATTTAATTCACATTTTAATTGCCAGGGTTAGAAAAGAAAAAATTAGGCAAAGCTTGGACATTCCAGCTAACACAAACCTAGAGCCAATGAGGTCTCCCCCGAAATTGTGAAATGAACCATTTTTTGGAATTGGCTCATATATGAATAGACTCATTCATGTGCTTGGTTGTAGAAATGAAGCAACTCAATCTACAAAATTTTTATTTTCTTTTGTGATATGTAAGTGTGGTCAATTATTTTAAGACATATATTTACATAATTTGAAAGTCAAGAGACCAATAAACTGCTTTATTTGGCGTATATAGAAATGTTTAATTAAATGAAGAGTTGTGCTACCATCAGCCGTAACTGGTGGCAGCAAAATCCTTAAATCAAAGCAAATTAAGTAATTTTTAATTAATTAATTTAAAATTAAATGATTTCATTCAGAAAACAAACTGGCACTTAGTGGTTTTTAATCATACATAGATGAAATGTTCTGTTTTTTTTTTAAAAAAAAGTGTCCAGTATTAAAGTCAGATTTCTTCCCATAGAAATTGGAATAAAATTCTCATTTTGAGGTTTTATGGATGAGATAGCCAATTCTAGTGGTAAGTTTTTACATAAATGTTAAACATCGATCTTTAGGGTGCCTCTTTTTTAGGTGGTCGATCCTTAAAATGGGCCATATTAGATAAGACTATTCATTTGATAATAATTTAATTTTTATCATAAGTTTAGCAAGTCCTTCACCAAATATGTGTGTATTTCTTCTTTTAGTCTTTGTGCAAATAACCTAAGAAATTGGGAGGTGTTGGAGTTAGCAAATAACCTAAGAAATTTAGTTGTGCATTTGTTTCCCTCTTGTCTACCTAATGCCCGCCCCTAAACAAAGGCCATACCAAGCATATTAAGCTTCTAATTACTAAGCCAAACCATAAAAAGTCATCTTGGCAAAACCCTAGTCAAAATACTTTGGGTCCCCTACTAGCTTGATAATTACGCTAACAAGGCTAGCGAAATTAAAGTTGTCTCACCATTTTGGTACCAATGGTAATGGTAATCCCTTCTTGAGCAGCGAAGTAGGGTGGGATCTGGAATTTAAGCGCTTTACGTATTTCACGAAACGTGGTTATTCGAGAATGCTAATATTTTCCTCCTCGCCATTAGCGAAAACATGAAAAGATTAGAGCTTTTACACGCGTCCCTCCCCTTCTCTCTCTTGTTTTCTCCTCCCTTTATTCCCACTTTTTTGGGTATGTGTAATATGGTCCCAACTTAAAGCTTGGTACATGGAAATAACAAAGGATTTTTCACGAGAGCGTTTGTGTACTATATACGTATTTTAGTCCATTGATGCAGGTTTTGTATGATGGTCCCCATGATTGTACATTTTTTGTAGTACGTGAAGCATTAATATACAATAATAATCTTCGTTTGTTGTTTAAGGGACCACTTATAGTAAAACCTTTACGTTTTGCAGCTAAAATTGTAGATAAAATAACATTATATATAATAAGTTTCTATTCTTAGGATGGACCACTAGAACATGTGCTTCAAAATCATCACTATCACAGCATTAATTAGTGCTATCAACTTGTATTAAGTTGGACAAATATCAGATTTGGACATGATTCGAACCTATCTAGAAAGAAAAAGTTAAAAAAAAGAATATCTCATGGCTTGAAAATCATATTCTTGATTCTACCCTCAATTATATGTATATATATAATAAGTGGCTTCAATTCAGTTTAACAAATTCTAATGGAGGGTAAACAGCAATGGATCGAATAAGATCCTAAGCCAATTGAACGAAATATGTTCCCATCACTATTATATGCAAACTCGACATGTTTGTATTAAGATAAGAATATGATACACTTAATAGGAAAATAATGTACAAGTTTTCGGGGAATGCATCAGTGATGTAAATAAATACTGGCATTTATAGGATCGATACTAATGAATTAAATAAGTATATGTGGGTACATAGGGGGGTGCATGAGTCAAGTTAGTACTAGACCCAGAACTGATTTGAACTTGATCATTTCAGATTCTTAGATTCAGAACCAAACTGATCATTTAATGCAATTGAATCGAACCAATCCAACTCGGTTCGAATTTGTTCGGTTTGGTTCCATACCTCGAGTTGGGTCGGGTCAGGTCTACTTTTATGTATATTATTTAACTTATTTATTCAAAAAAATAAAATAATAGGATTGGTTTTGCATCCTTAATTTTTTGAAAAAATAAAAAGTGACATACAAACACAAATCAACAAATATGTAAGTACAAATAATAATGATCCAATGGCATATATACAACATATATATAGACTTTTATGATATATAAAAATTAGATCTCAGTTCAGTTCGAATTGAGTCGGTACACGGATGGGGTCGGATCTATGAAATATGAAATCGAGAATCGAACTGAACTTATCGATTTGTTAATTTTTAGATCCAGAACCAAACAGATCTAAAGTGGCCGGATGGATTCATTTTTCAATTCTTTTGTACACCCCTAGATACATCAATAGGAAATTAATGAACAAGTTTAAGGAATGCATTGGTGATGTTAATAAGTGTATATGAGATGAATAGAATCAAGAAACTAGGAGTGACTTGAGGGCACTACGGTAACATGATCAGAATGTCTCATGAACAGTGCAAGTACTGAATATAGATTTGATGACCTTGATTTATCATAACATGTGCGACTCCAGATTTATCACAACTTATGCTATTTCCTGAACCAGATAGTATTATGGTGCAGCCCACAGAGAGAGAGAGAGACGAGATAGCATTGTAAGCTCAGGTGAATTCAGATTCTTTGTATTAATACTGTCTACCATTTGCGGATTATTGATACTCATATGGTTCGATGGCACGTAACAGGCATATATATATATATATATATATATATATTGTAAAAGATATATAAGTTTTTGCAATTTATTAATTTCTGAACTTAGAGCCGAGATTTTTTGGTTGCTTTCGAAAGTTGACTTCTGCAGGTAATACATTCAATTGACTCTGGGAGTTTTAGTTTTTGAGTTTAATTTTAATGCACTAATTGTGTGTAAAAATTTTACGCAAGCGGACAGTAGAATGTGACATGTGTCCTTAAACCATATTTTTTTATGTTGTACTTGAATTTTAAAAGACATGTGTTATATTCTGGTACCTCACTTGTATAAAAAAAATTATACATTATCAATGCATCACAACTAAACTCTTACAAAATGATGTTCTAATTGCTCTATCTGATTAATAATTCACATCGGATAGGAACGACTATAAACTTGGCATTTACAACTCATAAATGGGGTAAATTTATCATGCATATATACGAAGGTTAGCTGTAGATTTAGGTGCGTTGCCATTTAAACCAAGGAACTTCTTCAATCCAACTGCATGATTTGTGCTAAAAATATTTGTTACAATAATTGTATCATGTCATCATGCTAATGTAATACAACGAATTGTTGATATATAGTCTTATGACTATATTAAATTCTAATTATCAAGATATCATCTTATTTTAGGAGAAAAAATTTATATTTTAAACTCAACATTCCTAATGATGAGTATTCATATAATTATGTAGGGTCTAGTTTATTAGAAAGTTATACCACATTAATACGATGACGTTGCATAATAATACTATCTAATATTTACTTGGTGCCCTGAAGGCCTAGCCTTGTAATGACTTTTCTTCTCATTTTCATCCTCTCTCTCTCTGGTATGCTTGATAGAGTGGAAGTAAGGAAGGGAGGGGGAGGATTACTTATAAAGTGATCTCATGCAGTAATAGGAATGATAATGAAGTGGGTAAAGATTAGGCTCAATCCTACTACACCCCTATTATGGAAACACAATCCCACACATACCCTAAACCTGTGACAAGTCAAACCCCCACCTCGCCTCACCTTGCTTAAACTAAACAATTTCGGGTTGTGACTATTTGAACTCCCATAAAACACAAAAATAAAAGCAATAAAAATAAAAATAATATGAATTATACAAACTTAAACACCATATAAAATTAAGAAAGAAACTAAATTACAAAATAAAATAATATTAGAACCCTAGCATGTAATGTAAGCAATAAGAATGCTTTTGTATTATTAAAGTATAATAAGGGCTATTATGGTATTTCACAATTATAACAGGAGTGAGAGAACCTAAACCTTACTCACTCCGAACCCTTAAGGTTATATTATTTACTCATAACCCGCCTCTGATCTTAGCTACTTATTCATACCCCAAATCAATAATATTGGATGTGGGTCCTAGATTTGGCTAGTTTTCTCTCACTAGGTGGGCTAAAGATGTTAGATAACTTTGCTAATATGGCCCATGAAAGTGGTTCAAACGTTGAATCAGACCATACTTGTTTTTTTTAATTTGGTTTGGTCCCGTTAAATTTGATTTGGTTTTAAGTGGGCCATGGTCCCGTTTAATAAGCGCGCCGTCACCAGAAAAATACAAAGAATGGATGGACTACTTATAATGATGCCCGGGTCTGGCGGGTCTCGCACAGTGCTTGCATCGACATCTCGTACGAACTCACCGAGACCCTGTGGCCCAAAACGCGATGGTAACGACTAGGCAGTACGTCCACCAATCACAACTCGACAACGCATTCCTCCTCCCTCCCAGAAACCATTTCCTGTTTTTCCCATTACCACATCTGGGTTTCCTCTAATCTCCCTCAAACGCTGGTTTTTCCAAGCTTTCCTATATACGCACACACACATATATAACCTCGGCCTTTGCACTTACACTCCGAAATGGAAAGCAACATAGAATAAACACATATACTACTCCTCCTTTTTACTTTATTCTTGTGTTTCTTCTTCTTCGGCAAAAAAAAAAAAAAAAACTAAATTTAGGGTTTCTTTGAGGCTTTCTTGAGCTGTAACTTCGAGCTTTCTTGGTTCTACAAATACATATCAAGCATCGGGGGGTTAAGAATCAAGAAACAAGAAAAGGGTATTGAAAAATGGGGAGAGGTAGGGTTCAGCTGAAGCGGATCGAGAACAAGATCAGTCGACAAGTGACTTTCTCGAAGCGCCGGTCTGGGCTCTTGAAGAAGGCTCATGAGATTTCTGTTCTGTGCGATGCTGACGTTGCTTTGATTGTCTTCTCCACTAAAGGAAAGCTCTTCGAGTACTCCACTGATTCGAGGTGGTGTTACCACTACTCCTTACCCTAATTAATCCTTTTATTTTTTACACTGTCGTTGCTGTCATTGTGGTGATTTTTCATTTTTTCATCTGGGTATGGTTTTTTCAAGTATTAATCTTCATTGCTGCACTGTTCATGGCCTGCATTACACCAAAAGATCATACATCTTTCAGTGATTAATTTGCTAAAACAATTCCTAACCTTTGTTACTCTCTCTCTCTCTCTCTCTCTCTCTCTCTCATATGTGAGTGTATGTTGTATAGCCTGTAAGAATCTGTGCGTGTCAGTAAATACAAACTTATCCTAGAAAAAGCTTAGATCTTAGACTAAGATCTCCTTCTCTCTGCAATATTGCTACTGTTCCCATATTTCTTCATTTAGTAAAAACGAATACTAATAAAATTCCTTTTCTTTTTCATTTTATTTGATGCATGTTGATAATGAATGTTTTTTTTTTTTTTTTTTATACTTGTAGAGACTGTTCTCATGGCCTAACAATAAATCGCCTTAGTTGATCTGCTACCAACTAGACGTTGAGTAAAAAGTTTTGAATAATTTTAGAACGACCCCATAATACTGGTCAGGAATATTTTTAGTTTGTAAGTCCACGGAAAAGTATCAGTTTATGGCTTGTTTTTACATATATTTACAGATTCATATGAATACTTTATTGTTTAATTTTGGGTGTAGAACTTAGGTGACCAAGAGGATCACTGTCGGAAGCCGGGTCATTCAGGTCCGATTAAAGGGCCCTAGAGCTTTGTGTCATGGGGCATGCTTTTCTCAAACCTTATATGTAACCTAGTATGTGTTCTTTCATATGTATTTGTATGTGTATGTATGTATATATATGTATATAGATATATTAGCGACTCATTCAACTTTCACCTAGCATTTGCTCCCTATTCTTGTTGTCGGTTCAACCAGAGAAGGCCGTACCATTGATTTATGTTCTAAAAAGGGCTGCAATTGAAAAGCAACAAAACTGTTAGTTAACGATTTCCACAAATATCTATCTATAAGTTGCATATATTGCCCTATTTTTAACAAAATTTGGCCAGAATGGTTAGACAACTTCTAACACAAATACTTCTTCTGCATCTTATATGCAAATACGCTATTTTTATTAAGTTTATTACCTTTTGATGAGGGTTTTAGGAATATTTCAGGTTTCCACATGACATGTGCACCATCTGGCTTCAGTATCCATGGGAATTTAAAACACATAATATGCTGCTGATTACGCTTTCTGGCTCTAGGGAGATTCTGGTTTGATATATAAAATTTTGCATAAGTGCAAGGTTAATCATTTAGGTTTGCTAGTAAATTAGTATCATGTTGCTAACACCATTTCTTTCTACATCATCCTTGACCTCGGCAATAACTAGAATTTTTAAGGAATTGTTGAAGTATTTATTATAGATTTAAGATTTGTTCTTCTGATGAAAATATCAAGACGAATCTAGGATTGGAAAAAAAAAAAGATTAAAAATAATAAAGAACAAAGAAACAAAAATAAAATGCAACCCAAAATAAAATGTAACATCTAACTAGAATAGTGATGTCGAAAGGTTTCTTGATTTAGTTGTTTATGCAATATGACTAGCTCACATGCACCCAGTAAGAAGAGATGTAGGCACCAACACACTAGCTCCTGTCTATAATGTATAGAATCTATATATAGGAAGATGCAGCTGAATATCAAGCTGAACACCATTCTACCAATTATTATTACAAAGTAGACCTAGAACATTAAGACAACTGTACAAAAATGTATACGAGATAAATCAGGTCATTATGGTTCTCTCTCTCCTATAATCTTAGAACCTTGATGCATATACTACTAAGATTAGAGATGTGATTTGATTAATTTCAAATTTGGTTCTATGCCTATACTTCCGGATATAGAACGGGCAAACATTCGTGTAGCTAACCTCAAACAGTTGAATTAGCATTTTGTGAAGCTGAAATTTTCTATTTATGGAGGCTATATTACCATTTGTCCTCAACATCTTTGGTCTTTCGTATGGAGTAGTATCAGATCTTGTCAATTACATAAGCAGATTGATGCTCATTCAAATACCTAATATATTTTTCTTTCGAGTAACTTAAGATACTTTTTCCTTTGTTGATTGTGGAGGTGAATAGAGATGATTTTCTTAGTTGATAAGTTACTTCCTGAATATGACTAGCCATGTTCATCAAGTGGATAATGAACAGATTTATCTTTCTTTATTCGACAGTTGGAGTGAAAATTAAGATGGATTTCCTAGTAGATCCATCTAGGACAATATCTATCTATCTATAGTGGATTTCCTAGTCGATCCACCTAGGACAATATCTATCTATCTATATATCCCTACTTCCCATCACCAATTAGTCAAATTCACTAATACTTACAACATTGCTAGAACTGAACTCAAACTAAGGCTGTATTACTTCCTTTCCCTTTCGTTTTTTTTTCATTTTATAAATCAAATATAACCCTACTTCTTTTTCAAACTTCTCATTGGAGCAACGGGGAAAGTCTGTAATTATCAACAATTCACACACTTCATAAAGTTAATTATAAAGACTTTCCACATATTATTTTCTACAATACTTCCCAGATATGCCCACAAAGAGGAACAGCTATGTAATGGTGTTGGCTTGGATGATTGGCCATCTAGATGACTAAAGTGAAGAATTTTCCGTGCATGATTGTCAGAGAGTATGTCTAAAATCTCCATTGCATGTGCTGACAGTGACAATCTAGTTTTTTTTTTTTTTTTTTTGAAAATCAAAGAATTCATTGATAGAGAAGAGAGTACAAGAGAAAAGAGGGGAGATCAAGACTAAACAAGCAAAACATAGCTTGACAGAAAAAGAAATCCAAACCATCTAGAGGAGCGGAGGATGGGGGGATTGGCAAGGAGCCAATACAACCCGGGGGGGGTGGGATGTTCTGGGCGGGGGAGGAGCAACTCTAACTACTTTTTTGATCTCTTACGCCTTGAATCTAGTATACAAATTCATTAATGCTAAACATTGCATTAGGCACTGCTGTCTGCGCCATAGTGCTAGTTGATCCATGCTGCCTGCGCCATAGTGCTACATGACTTCTGGACCAATAAAATTGTGCCCATCACAATCTAATAATTTGGGGCTGCCAAATGGTTGACAGTAGTTTCTTTTAGCACTGACTTTGCATCACTGAGGATTCCATTCTTGGATGGTTTCAGAACTTGAAATGAAGTTAATGTTTGGAATTGTACTGGAAGCAATATAAACCACAGTTACCTTGAAATGAAAACAATCATATGCTCCTGTGAGGTCATCATCACACCATTCTATGATATTTGGACACTTCATCTCATAAGGTGCCATCTTAGTTTTGTGCTTCAGTTATGGTAATAACCTGTTCTTTTCTAGGAAACGCCAACTATATAGCCATGTAAGAATTTGGAAGTGATCTTGTAATGTCAATCCAAAACGGACATTACTTTAACTTCATTTTCTTTCGTATCGAACACAATGACTGGCCTCTTCATTTTAAGCAACAGAAGTCATCCAAATTTTGTAATTATTTTTGGTTTAAGTGATTACTTATAAATAATGTGATTGAAATCTGTCAGTGTACGGTTGTGATACAATAATAGCTCGGTAAGTCGAAATCGAATTCACAGGGAATAATTAACAAAACATACAAAGTTTGAGCTGAAAATTTACTTATGATAAAATATTAGATACCGACTAAGCCATGATAAATACCGTAGTATTGCAATGACTTCAGTTGGAACCTAAGCTAATCTGTTTGAATTCCACCAAGAATAGTACCGTTGAGATCTAGACAGTAAGTGTAGAAAAATAGTAACCAAAAGAAAAATGTTTTACTTTGGAAGGTTCAATGATTATGGAACTAGACTTTAAATAACAAAAACACTCTTGGATCCAATTGATCGGACCATCCGATTCACCTAAAATATCAACAGAGGTTTTGTAATTCAAATCATTGGCTTTGTCTTGAGTCTTTAATTTAAAAAATTTAGTGATAAAAATATAATTTCAATAATAATTAAATCTAGAATAGCAAAATTAAAGCCATAGACTCATACTATCAATTTGTATATATACCAGCTAATTTGTTAAAGCGGAAAATATTACAAACATAGTCAAAAATTTAAGTTTTCTCAAAGATCTAGAATTAATTATCAAGAAATACCAATTACCTCTGTTGATATCCCAAAATTCTCGGATGATCTTTACAATTGGCTCCAAAAATAAAATTAACTACTTATAATATTGAAGAGACTTGACTTACAAAAAATGATTTCGTAAATAATTGGAAGCTCTTACATATATCTCTCTCTCTTGCCTCCTCTCAAGCTCACTCTTTTTGCCTCTCTTTGTGTTGCTATTTATAGACTCACAAGATGAAATCATCCATTCTCTACAATGATGCATTATTCTTTTTTTAATTATTAATTTCTTCTTTTGTTTTCTTTCCATCTCAATAGCCATCTTTCCATGTCAATTTCCATCTTTCCACATAAATTTTTATGTGAGTTTGCTCCCTCTTTTATCCAAAAGCAAAAAATGTCTTGCTTGTTTTGGTAGAGTTGTTGAAAAATGGATGTTTGCCTATATGGGTGGGCTCCAATCAATGAAAACTCATTTCGTTCCATGTGAGTTTACTCCCTCTTTTATCTAAAAGCCTACAAAATGCTCAACAAAATTTATTAGAATTAAAAGTAAATTAATTAAAACTATTTATAATTATTTTAATACTAACAAATACAAATTAGGAACTAATAATTATATTTTTACAATGTAATCACACTCTCCAACTTGTTTTTTGCTATTCTCTAGCAAAACAAATAAATACACTTAAAAAGATATGCTCCACTTTCATAGGAATCACAAGTGTATTAAGCATATGCACCAAGTCTTTAAACCTGATTACCCTTAGTGAACAAGTGGTGTCTCGTGAGGATTTTCAGTGATAATACCCACAAATATCAAAATGGACCTGCAACTGAGGATTATGAGGATAAAGTGTGACATGTATCAAAACACGAGCATGTTCTGTCTATCCTACTTTAATACACAAGTAAAATAATATCTTAGAACAACATACGAGAGACTTTTGTGTGTGCGTGATTAGTACATGATAAGAATAGTATTACAACATAAAAACACGGGTACATCATTTAAGCTTTAATTCAACCTCACTGGATATTCTCTCAGAAGTAAGAAAGAACATAGGTATCTCACACAGGTAATCCTTGCAAAAGAGTAAATGTAATGTAAAATTAAAAAAAACAACAATAAAAAAATGACGTGAATAGATAAAGTGAAATATAACTTGACATAGTTCTATAAAAGAATTCTCAATGTTAAAATCACACAAGTAATTGATAAGTGAATTCTATAAACAGTGAATGAGCAAGCAATATACATCTCAAATTCTTGAGAACTTTGTTCAAGTTGTAACTTAGCCATAAGGTTTTAAGGTAGGGAGAAAGAAAAGATAAAAAACTCAAAACATGTGCGATCAAGGTATGAAATGATCAATGAATACAGACGTTCAATAAATTTTTTTTTCAACAGACAATTTCTTCTTCTACTTCTTGTTTTTTTTTTTTTTTCTTCTTTTTTTCCTTCTTTCTACTCCCCTTTTTCATTTGTTTTGTTTTTTTTCTTCCTTCTGTTGCTAATTACTTTTTCTTTCATTTTGCAAATATAACACCCTATTTCTGAATTCAACTTGCCCAAGTGAAGATATTTTTGTTTTTTTTTTTTAAGGAATACAACTTTATCAATGATATATGTAGTAAGAGACAAAGAAATAGGCTTAAAGATAATTCTAAGAAAATTATGTCAAGAAAGAAATTTATGGCTCAAAAAATCAAAGATTGTCTCAATTCATTTTTTAAAGTGCACAATAGCTCAAAATTTTAAGAATTCAACATATTCAATTACCATAGTAATTCAATCAATTAAGTCAAATATAAGTATAATGGAGCTATTGAATGAGTGATATAGAAAAAATCTATGAAGAGTAGATGTAAACACTCTGAAAGACGTGATTGGCTTTAAAACTCACTTGGTGAATAATCTCTACTTTTATAAAGATGAAACTATACAATATGTAAAAATACTAAACTTATCATGATATGATAATCAATGATATAAAATATTCTCTTTTTATGTATTAATATAAAATCTTACATTTGTATTAAAAAGAAAGGATAAAACAAAAATTATGCTAAGAAGAATAAAAACATGTGTTAGACAAATTCTCAAAATCTATCTTTGCATTTTACATTAAACTGTATAAAATTATAAAAAAATACACACTTTTTTTTTATATATATTACAAATGCATTAAGAGAGTCGAAGTGTACGCACCTCAACCTTGTGAACGATGACTTTCTTATTATTTTGTTTTTTTTTTGGTTAAAATATACAAAACATTTACAAATTAACTGTTAGTTATATTTACAAATAAATATAAGTACTAAAAATAAACACTCACAACCTAACACACCTTAAAAGGAATAATTATTACAAAGTCGAGCCAGATTTTTAACATCAAAATCAAAATAGTTTACCGTTCTGGTGATTCCAATGCGTCTCAATATCTCAACATCTACTCGCCTTTTAATAATATCTAGGTAAACCATTTAATTTTCTAACATTAGTCGATTACTCCCTTTACAATTTTTATCTATACATATGTGTCTAGCACAACGGTGACACCTATTTAGTACATTTGCTCTTCTCTTACAAGTCAGAGTACTGCGACCAGTAAGAGGTTGAGATTGTTCTTTTTGGAGCTCAACTCTCCTCACCATCTTTGCACAACAAACTATCTCACCTCGGATACCAAATGAAAATATCTGATAGATACAACATGCAAATGTAAGCATTTGACCATCCATATGTAAAGTCACAACACATTTAACAGTTAAAGACGTAACTCTATTTAATTCTTTAACGTCCGCTGGTCACAAAGAAAAAACTATAGAAAATAAAAATACAAAATCAAAAAAAAAAAATGAAAGTGCTTCCCCCCCCCCCCCCCCCCCCCCCCCAACCCAAAACAACAAAACTAGAGAAGTGGCACGTCTCAAGGCATAGAAGGGAACAAAAAGGGGAAGGGGGAGGGGAGGGAAGTAACAAACAGTGGAGGGGAACAAGGTAGTCCCCCCAACCAAAGAGAAACTATCTACCAAATAATATTAAATTATCCTAACTATACAAATCACTGGGTATTGCTTCTATTCAAGCAATGGTGGATCCATAAGACTCACACTTCTAATGAAACTTACAAAATTCTCAAGGTAGGGCTTCAGTTAATACCCATTGACTTTGAAAACATTCCCATTACTGGGATTTTCAACTTCTATTGCCCTATATGGTGATATGCCGATAACAATGTAAGGTTCAGACTATCTACTTTAAAGTTTGCCCGGAAACAAGTGTAACTGGGAATTGTAGAGCAAGACCTTTTGACCAATCAAAAAATATTTTCTACGAATGTGTTGGTCATAAAGGAATTTCATCTTCGCCTTAGAGATCTTAATATTCTCATAAACATCATTACAAAGCTCTTCTAACTTGTTGAGTTGCAACTTCTTATTTTGGCCCGCCTCATGAATGTTCTCATTAAATTGGCAAATGGCCCAATAAGGCTCGTGTTCAATTTCAACCGAAAAGTGGCAAGTCTTTCCGTACACAAGTCTATAAAGAAAGGAACTTAAGATGGTCTTATAAGCAGTCCGATAAGCCCATAAAGCATCCACTAACCTCAAAGACCAATCCTTTCAGTTAGGGTTAATAGTTTTATCAAAGATTTGCTGCATATCCTTATTAACTAACTCAAATTGACCACTAGTTTTGAGATAATAAGGTGTACTAACCTTATGAACAACCCCATACTTTCTCATTAACATTCCAACAGGTCTATTGCAGAAATGAAAACTACCATCACTAATAATAGCACGTGGCATACCAAAGCATGAAAAAATATGCTCTTTTAAAAACCAGACCACCATTCGATGATCATTAATGCTAGAGGCAATGGCCTCAACCCATTTAGACATATAATCTATAGCCATAAGAATGTAAAGGTAATCAAACAAACTAGGAAAAATTCTCATGAAATCAATACCCCAACAATCAAATATCTCGAGAACCATAATGGGTTTTAGAGGCATCATGTGCTTACTCGAAAGACTCCTTAAAAGTTGACACCTATCACATGACATGCAAAAGATATGAACATCTTTAACCAAAGTGGGCCAGTTGAAACCACTTCGCAAAATCTTTGCAGCTGTTTTTCTTGAAAAAAAGTGCCCACCACACGCTTGTGAGTGACAAAACTCTATAACACTTTGAATTTCATCGTCGAGAAGACACCAATGAATCATTTGATCGGGACAGCACTTGAACAAGTATGGATCATCCCAGGAAAAATATCTCACATTTCTGAAGAATTTTTTTCTATTAAAACTGGACCAATGTAAGAGAATCTTACCAGTAGTCAAAAGTTGGCTATATCTGCGTACCGAGGAGTGGTAGCGTGTGACAATGCTTGCACCTGAAAAATATGCTCATCCAAAAAGTATTCATTAATGGGAAGGGAGTCTTGGGAGTCCCCATCAGTAGGGAGCCTCGAAAGATGGTTGGCTAATACATTCTCTACCCCCTTCTTATCTCTAATCTCAATATAACACTCTTGTAGTAACAGAATCTATCGAATGAGTGGCAGTTTTGCATTGGGCTTAGTAAGCAAATACTTTAGTGCGGAATAATCAGTGTATATGATGATTAATGATCCGACTAAATATGATCTGAACTTATCTAATACAAAAACCATGGCAAGAAGCTTTTTCTCTATGGTGATATAGTTCAATTGGGGCTCATTAAGGGTTTTGCTCGCATAGTAAACAACACATGGCTTATTATCTACCCTTTGCCCCAAGACTGCCCCAACTGCATAATAACTTACATCACACATCAATTGAAAAGGAATGGACCAATCGGGTAATTGAATAATAGGGGCAATGGTCAGTAGCTCTTTAAGCTTGTTCAAAGGTTTTTGGCAATCAGGCATCCATTTAAATAGAACTTCTTAGGACAATAGATGACATATTAGACGGGAGATGACACTAAGCCCTTTTATGAATAGCCAATAAAAACCAGCATGCCCTAGAAAATACCTAATGTCTTTAACAATCTTAAGGGTAAAGAGCTTTTGAATCATTTTGATTTTAGCCTTGTCTACCTCTATTCCCTTGTTGGACACTATATGCCCAAGAACTATACCTTTTGTAACCATAAAGTGACACTTCTCCTAGTTAAGCACTAAATTACTCTCTTCGTATCTCACTAACACCTTCTCAAGATTGAAGCTAAAAATTCACCTACGGTAAAGTTGAAGTTAGAAATTCACCCATGGTAAAAGATTAGATATTGACTAAGCCATGCTAAATACCGTAGTATTGCAATGGTTTCAGTTGGAACCTAAACCAACCTGTTTGAATTCTATTAAGAATAATACCGCTGAGATTTAGACGGTGCAAAAAAATAGTAACCTAAAAAAAATGTTTTACTTTTTAAGATTTGATGATTATGGAACTAGATTTTAAATAACAAAAACGGTCTTATTCTAATTGATCGAACCACCTGATTCACCCGAAATATCAACAGAGGTATTGTAACTCAAATCATTGGCTTCATCTTGAGCCTTTGATTTGAAAAATTTAGCGATAAAAAAATAATTTCAATAATAATTAAATCTAGAATAGCAAAATTAATGCCATAGACTCATACCATCGATTTGTATATACCAGCTGCTTTGTCAAGCGGAAGGTATTACAAATATAGTCAAAAATCTAAGTTTTCTCAAAGATCTAGAATTTAATTACTAAGAAATACCAATTATCTCTGTTGATATCCCAAGATTCTCGAATGATTTTCACAATTGGCTCCAAGAATAAAATTAATTACTCATAATATTGAAGAGACTTGACTTGAAAAAAAATAACTTTATAAATAATTGGAAACTCCTACATATATCTCTCTCTTTCTTGCCTCCTCTCAAGCTCACTCTCTTTGCCTCTCTTGATGTTGCTATTTATAGACTCACAAGATGAAGACATTCATTCCCTACAATAATGCATTATTCTTTTTTTAATTATTAATTTCTTCTTTTGTCTTTTTTCCATGTCAATTGTCATATTTCCATGTAAATTTTCATGTGAGTTGCCTTCTTTCCATGTCAATTGCCATCTTTCCATGTCAATTTTTATCTTTCCATGTGAATTTTCATGTGAGTTTACTCCCTCTTTTATGCAAAAGTAAAAACATGCCTTGCTTGTTTTGGTAGAGTTGTTAGAAAATTGATGTTTGCCCATGTGGATGGGCTCCAATTAATAAATACTCATTTCTTTCCATGTGAGTTTGCTTCCTCTTTTATCTAAAAGTTTACAAAATACTTAACAAAATTTCTTAGGATTTAAAGTAAATTAATTAAAACTATTTATAATTATTTTAATACTAACAAATACAAATTAAGAACTTGTAATTACATTTTTACAATGTAATCAGTAAGCAAAATCAATAACCTGGTTCAGAATTTCATCTTTCATAGGTCTTAGGGCAGGTATTGGGTTTCTCTCTTATCACCAGGTCCATCTTCAACTTTTCAAAAATGTGCAGTAATCAATATTCTTTGGTCTCATATTAATGGTGTTTTTGCTGTTGAGATGTTTGTGAAGCAAATTGAGTCACTTAAGTCCATGCAAATTAGTGCTATTCGTTCATCAATAATGCCACACAAGTGATACCGTCTCAAGCTCAAGTCTTGACTTAAACCAACTTTTCTTGGGGATGATATATCATCCTACTCTTAATTAACCCCATTTATTCAAAAGGAAAAGAGGAGAAGGAAGAAGAAGAGAAATGGCAAGAGTACTTTCAAATTTGTTTCGCTATTTTATATATGTATATGCGAGACAGTTTACATAAGAGTTCGTGCATGAATTAAGTTTGGTTGTATAAATGTTCCCACTCACATAAGCATCATAGTCATTAGCACAATCATCATCACTTTTGCTCTTCCTCTTGTTGCTAATAGAGATTTGGCAAAACTATCTTGTGCTTCAAATTAATCAAAGAAAACAGAATGATCTGCAGCCTAGAATTTTCTTATTTCTACATGCACCAATGCATTTGATTTAGCTGAGAGTTGTGAAACCGACCGTAGTTTATAAAACTGTAAGACTGCCCATATCCATTAAGAGGATTACCATAGAGACAAGAAAAGGGTAAAAATGAGAACTTGCAGGTTTGGGAAGTTCATGGTAGTAACAGCAGATGACTAAATGCTTAAATTTTTTCATAAAGAAGTTTCTTTATTTACCTTTTTAATCCCTACATCAACATTAAGAAAAGTGAATCTTAACTGTTGTATTACATTTATTTTTCATTTATTCATTATTTTCTTTTTCTGAGGGAGGGAGTTGTCTTGATTTTGGTTATAATGCATTTATAGTGCTCTAGCGATGCATATGATCATTACTCAAGGCTCAAATGCTAAACTTTCTTTATGTACAGTATGGAAAGGATTCTGGAAAGATATGAAAGATACTCCTCTGCAGAGAGACAGCTTACTGCACTTGAATCTCAATCACAGGTATTTTACCAAATGACATACCTTTCTTGCCCCTTTATGCAACCATTAATCTACTAAAATGATGAATCAAGTAATTTTTTCTCTTTTAAAACTTAAGAAATTCATAAATAAAACAAATATAACAGAAGCACCAATAGTTCTAGCCTTACCAGCCAATTTGAGAGGTAAGCTAGCCTCTTGTCTGGGGACTCTTTTAGTTGCCGAGAGCTACCTAAGCCTCTTCTCAATGTTTTGCAGGTAAGCTGGTCCCTGGAATACCCCAAGCTCTCAGCTAGGATTGAACTCCTACAAAGGAACATAAGGTAAATATGTTCTATCCGACTTGCTTAACTCTTATCATAGTAACAATCAGTCAGTGTTGCTCATCTTGGGATGCACTTTCGGTCACTTTTATGGCACATGCATGGCATGCTTTAACCATAGTGAAGTTCTCAATTATACCCAAGAGTAACTTTAGACATTAGACGGGGTTAAATTCTTAGATCATGATCTTTGCATAGTCGATATAGGTTATGTTTGGTATGCTGTAGGTTGTCTTACTCTATGATTTGCCTCTATTCATGGTAGTTTCACATGTCAACATTATAGGCACTATGTGGGTGAAGATCTTAATCCCTTAAGCATGAGAGAGCTTCAAAATTTAGAGCAACAGATCGACACTGCTCTCAAAAGAATAAGATCAAGGAAGGTAAAACCATTTTTTCAATTTTTTTTAAAAGCTTTCTTAGCATATAAAGTTACCAAATATAGAGATTTCCCATTTATATTCATCTTACTAACCCCTACTGTATGCAGAACCAACTTATGCATGAATCCATCTCTGAGCTTCAGAAAAAGGTAATTTCTTCATAGTAATTTCTTATTATAAAGCAACATTAGTGATGTAGAATTCCCTTCAAGCTATAGGTTATATATATCAACTTTCTCTAAGTTGGTAAGGTTTGTTCAGGAAATTTACAGCTCATTTATATACCACAGGACACTAACATCACAGCATGTGACTGGGAGAATTTAATAGGGAAAACTTTGGAGAGTCAAAAACCAAAATCTCTAGATTTTACAGTTATAATATTTATAGTCCGCAGAAAGACTTTGCCACGAAAACTGACACGAATCACAATGTTGTTTGGGACAGGAAAAGGCCTTACAGGAGCAAAACAACTTACTCGTAAAGAAGGTACTCATTCATTGCTGGTGTTTCAAACCTCAATAATGTGTTTGATGATCAAGAGAATAATGTCGATTTATGTATTGTTAATTAATGGAAGCAGCTCAAGGAAAATGAGAAGACATTGGCCGAGCGCCGACAATGGGAGCAAGCAAGCCTAGGACAAAACTCCTCCACCTTAATGTTTCCCCAACGACCGCGACCTCCACCATTACCTTCTCTAACAATTGGGTATACTCTCTCTCTCTCTCTCTCTCTCTCTCTCTCTCTCTCTCAGAGTTTCAGAGTTACATGCACAACTATTTTGCAGTGGCACTTTCCAGGCAAGAGGAGCCGAAGACAATGACGATCAAGCTCGACATACTTCCCATACGTTAATGCCACCATGGATGCTCGGACATGTGAATCAATAAGGATGGAGATCCTTTCCAGCTAGTAACAATGCAATGGGTGAAATCGCAATTCCGATGCTGCATATATATATATGTATATATCCATTGTAACATCCGTACTACCAGGATGACTGAGGACGACAACTCCACCATAAGTTGCCAGTTCGTTTGTATGGAAATTTGAACTACTTCAACGTGAAGTTTCTGTTGGCAGAATATATGTATATACACAGTGAGGAGACTGTAACTGTGTGTATGTGCATATCAGGTTGCTCTATAAGTACAAAAATGCTTTTGGAATGAGCAACAACAGGGATGGCAGAACACAGCATGACCGCCTCTTTATGCAATCTGGTGATTTTATTAATAAACTAGAGCTAATAATTGTTGTTTTCACCTCCAAGTTAATAGGGTTGCAATAAATATTCACAAATTACAAGATGTTCCCCATCATCAGCGTACAACAGTTTTCTGCTTTCAGTCTGCTGAATTGATCAATAATCAAAGGGATGATCAATAAAAAAATGCACAATAGAATGATTGGCAATATCAGGGCCACCTTGATTGTGTTGTTAGGTCCTTCCATCACCAAACTCATCATCTTCATAGTTGCAATCACCACCATCAAGCAAATGCTCCCTGTGCATACAAACAATATTGCTGCTTGATAACACTAGCGGATTTATATAATGACGGGAAAACATGAGCAAAGGAAATTGAACAAAACCAAATGATAAATATCACACAATTAAGGTGTAGTGTGGAGCTTCAGAGACCACAATCTGATATACATTTCCAAACGGAAGCAATTAAAGACAATTCATGCTTGAGAACTTACCTTATCATGCATACAAAATCCTTTCCTTTGTTTAAAAAAAAAAAAAAGAAAGTAAAATGACTAGTCACACTTGATGTTCAAATGGAGTGCTGGGCGAGGTGCATTCAGTACAGACCTAAATTTTGGCATTATTTGCAAAAAGGGAGTTGTCGGATTCAAATGCTCATTCTATTGCTTTAGACCTTGAGCTCTAACATACACCTACCATGTAGAGATACAGGGTCTTTTTTTCACTTATTTTACTTGTTTATTGTTGGAAGAAGACCATTAAACCTCAAACCTACAGTTCTCAAACTCAATAGCCACATTCAATTTTAGGGTATGAAAAAATTGCATGTTGAGCTTTTGGGTGTAGGGGCATGGAAAGGGAACCTGCCAAGTTATTAGCACAATCTGTAAGTTTTCAAATTTCTGCTCCAGAGACAAGAAAAAATGGACAAGATTTAGAAGCTTATTCACGATGAGTAGGAGTTTCAGAGTTTCATCAGAACATTAATAAGTTCCCAATAAATTATTCCATGGGAAAGAAAATATAGTGTGTGAATATTACCCCCACTTTTAAAGATTTGAAGTGATGAATCCAACAGTGCCGAAGTTTCTATAGCTTCATTCACAAATCTTGGTTGTAGGTAGGGGATCAAGCTTTAAGGTGAAAAATAAATTGCACATGCAGTAAAGTAGGTGCTTAAAGAATTTAGATTTTTTCCCTTTTTTCCCCTTTTCGCATATTCTTTTCTTTCATCTTTTTCTCTCTGTGTTTTTTTTTTTTTAATTTTATGTTCTTTTGATTGTTTGGAGGGGAAGGATTTATAAGGCAGACAGAAATGACAGAACACACTTCAAGGAGATAACAACTGCTTCAGAGAACAATAGTAAAGGATTCTGAGTCACAGCCAATATGCTCTAGACAAAACAACAATACCTTAATCTTTCACAAAGGCGTGCTAGAGCATCTGATCCAGTTCTGGATGCAACATCCTCAATCTGAGAAGCATTTGCCAGAGTGATGTCATCTGCAAGCCTAAACTCACACAACTCCTTCAAGGAACATGCATCTGTCAACACTGCTGAGTGGCCACCACCAGCTGCTAGTTTTCGTACTTCCCCAACACACCTACATTAGGAGTACTTCCATCAACATGACAGTCATATAATTGGATTCTCATGCAGAAATTTAGCCAGAACTTAGCTGTATCATACCAATCAACTGGTGACGGATACCAAGCATACGTAGATCTCTCATTAGCTGCCTGACCATAGCTGTTGTAACCCCATCCGTGAATTCTTCCATCTCTAGTAGAAATAAGTGTGTGAGAATGTCCACATGCAACAAGTTGCACACCAGATGGGACAACCAAAGCAGGTATATTGCGGAGCATCATTTCAGAGTCATTAGGGACACACGAAAAGAATCCATTTTGAGGGCCAAGGCCTAACTGGCCTGCTTGACCACCACCCCAAGCATAAAGAGCCCCTTTCTCAGTCACAGCACATGTATGTACACCACCGCATGCAATATCTTTCATAAAGATTCCATCTACAGCTACCACTCGCCTCGGCAATAGCTCCTTATCCCCATTCTGAAGTGAACAATGCCCAAGTTGACCCATGTTTCCTAGCCCCCAGGTATAGCTGTGAAACCAAATAAAAATGTTCTGAGTGGTGAAGAACATGTAAGAAGTGAAATGGTACAAACAAGATGGCTCTGAATAATCACAAGGAAAAAGAAAAAGAACATAAGTAAAAAGTAAAAACTCTTTCATGATAACAAAACAGTCCATGACCAGATAATGAACTTGTAATACCGAGGTTGTTAAAAATTATATGCAAAATCTAAATGCAGGTATTTGATTCGATGAACTAATGTATCAAAAATCCGACAACTTACCCAAAGTTTTTCTGTTTTTCTTTTACCTTTTTTCTTTATTGTGGACAATGGAACCTACAGTAAGTGTTGATTAAAGGAAACACAGTAACCCAGAAGAATATAAACATGCAATAGAATGAAGGCAAAGCATTCCTGCAATACATTGGGCTCAGCTAGCATTACATTTGTGCATTGGTCAGCTAAAATCAGGCACCTATCTTACCTAAAAACTGGCATCTATACTGAAGACCACATAAAAAGGGACAGGAGGGCAGGAGTAAAGGAGAAGATTCCGACGGCCATAACTGATTTGACCAGTGGGCTGCTCAGATGACAGATTTCAACCCAATAAAATTGCCCACAGTCAGGATTCCCATGTTACCTAGCGAACAGAACAATTTCACAAGAAGTCCCAAGTTTCTAAGAGCCCATCATGGTGAAGCCCCAGAATCCCAACCCTGGTGCATAACAATAAAAATGTGTGCTTGTGTCATTTATAAAAATAATCAATGAGAAACGTGAGGGAAAAACATTCCTTGTATAATTACAAAACATAACAGCAATCACAATCATTTTTCTCTTTTTTATTTTAAGGCATGCACAGGAAAAATGCAAAATGAGAGAAGAATTTTGTCCTCTTCTTTCGCTGGTTTTGATGCATCAAGCCATGTGTGCAACCTTCCAATAGGTTACAGCTCAAAATTTACAACATTCAACATATATGCTATGATGTTTGTACTGTCTCTTTTAATTGGACTCTGGAATTGGTCATATTATCTGGTGCAGCACAACTTAAATTGCAATAATTAAAAAGGGTGTGGTGTTTCTAGAGACACAATATCCAGCATCCTTCTGGCTTCTCTTTCAGGTACTACACATTTCTGATGAAGTGTGCACAAAGAATGTCATCTCCCCCTGCTGTGTCAGTTGAAAAAATATTGATGAGAGCAACCCTAGTCATACATGGTTAGTGCATCACGTCGACCCTAGTCATACATGGTCAGTGCATCACATCAACCTCAAGTGTTGAAATTTCGTAAATCCTACAAATTGCCATGCCAGAGACGATAGGCCTCATAATTTGTAATGTTTTATTAAAGACAAATGAAGTTCATTTAGGCAACTTCTTCAAATATGTGCTTAAAGGTACATGACTCTGATCTTCTGCTTAAACAGGAACAAAGTTAGAGATTATGGTTTACACAATAACAAGAGGATTGGATTCTCAGTGAATCGGGGGAAAGGAGAGCCAAGGAAGACTTAGCGCAACCGCTTAGCAGAAGGAACATTCTGAATTCCTTCCTCCTTTCTAAAACCGATCAAGTCATCTACACAAAGGCAATTTTGCATATGCCATCCAGAGCGTGAGAGGAGAACCAAGGAAGACTTGACGCAACCGCTTAGTGGAAGGAATATTCGGAATTCCTTCCTCCTTTCTATACAAGGGCAATCTTGCATATGCCATCCAGAGCATGCCCCATTGCACACTCATGGATGGTAAGTTTGGCGCAATCTAGTGAACAATCAGCCATCAAAACAGCTGCTACGATGAATTCTCGATCGTGAACTGTACTACTTGAATTCTCCAAAACAGCCGCTTTGCACACTGTGCTCCTGCTCTCGCGCCCGCCTTACACATTGGTACCCTAGATGACACCCATTCATGCTACTACACCTAATACTAAACATGGAGGAACAACAAATGCAGGCATACATTTTCAGAATGGGCTTGTTTCCTATCATTTATTAGGCCATATAAAATGAAACTAGGACACACGTTCAACCAGGCAGCATAAACAAGTAATCACCAAGAATGAGGTTGTGATTTTCGTGGTTTATATGCATACGTAGGTGACCAAGCTAGAAGGAAAAACTGGCAAATCAAGATGTATCCCATTTCCACTGCATCCTGTCTCCTGACTAATCGTGAGGTTCCCATGAGAAGTGTTTTTCCAAACCTTCAAACAATTTCACTTATGCCATGCGGATAACCACATTTCTCATGCCTAACAGTAGAAGTTATCTCCATCAAGAAAGGTCCTTCAGATCACTTACACCTCTCCTTTCTCTGAAATAGCTGCGGTGTGGTACTCCCCGCATGACACTTGGGTAATCTTTACAAGCTCGGGGGGTTCGTCAAGAAATTTTGCATATGCACTAATAACACGAGCCCCCTGAAGTCCTTCACAAGTAACACCTCTGCCAAGCTGACCATATTCATTGTAGCCTGGTTTATCAGAACAGTGATAAAATTATAATTAATACATTGCGTGATACCAGAGCATGAAATATGGAATGCTTCCTCCCCTAAACAATGTGATCAGCAAGATTATACAATGTGCAGCTAAGTAAAATTGATAAGCAATACATTAACAGGTGAAGGCATGTGTTTACACTTCTTTGATCAAACAAATCAACCTAAAAAAAAGTACAAATTATGTTCGAAATTATTTTCTGAAAGAGTATCCAGCAATAACTCTAGAATATCATTACCCCAAGCTTGTAGCAGGCCATCTTCTGATAGAGCCACGACATGAACAGCCCCACAAGAAACTTGACGGATAGTCTGCAAGAAATGAGGGGTCATCGAATTTCATATGATATAATAGTACGACAAACAGTTGACATCATCCCTTAGGATAGGAATTGCTGTCAGCATGTAGGCCGAAGACTAGACCATGAAGAATACAAGCAGAACTAATACATAATTTCAATGTGATTTTATGTAGTTGATCTTGCCACCAAATAATTTAGAACTTTCAGTATGGAAAATGGTGCACTACATTCAATCTTCCAAACAGATGAAAACTGGTCACTCCTAACAAAACAATATTTCTCAGCTGTAACATAGTCACGAATTATTGCACATGCTATGAAAGTGGTTAGTTCAACTCATATGGATGGACAATAAGGGTAACCCACTAGAACAACATATTCCTGAGAGAAAAGAAGCATGCATATGTTTGTCAGAAGAAAAGGAACTTACATGGAAGTAAACATGCAATTACAACACAGACCCTGATAATCGACTCCAATGAGGCCCTTTGAAACATGGCCATGCAAGCCATACTGATAAAGATTTTAGAACTTTGAATTATTCATGCTATATCCCTCTCATACAAAAACACCCTCAACCCGAAATGAATATAGAACAACAAAATAAGTACATGGATCAACAGATGATTATGATAACCATAAAGATAAGCATGATCTGATAATAATGATTGAGTGTTATGCATAGATTGGCCCTTTTTTCTTGAATAGAAATATAGACAAAATCTTGACACCGGATAACTTGATTAGCTGGAAGCTTTTCAATAGGTGTTGCATGAGGCATTAGAGGCAAAAATGGAAAATCATTTACTTGTCCAATGCTAATGGCTTAGGACAGATGGACGCAGATTTTCTTATGGGGATATGGACTTTATCTACAGTTGGAGCCTAAGTGCTCAGGGTTGGACCATCCTATAGTGGACAGCAGTTCCCTTGTCTATTATGCGGTGCATTTGCAGGAAAGGAATACAACCCTCAAGAAAGGGAAATCCCAATGTCCAGATTTATTTATTAATAGATGATCATTTTTCTTTTTGTTTATTTTGTTTTCATATTTTGTTTTTTTGGGTTACAAACTTGCAATGTGTGATCTATATACAGGATTACAAGGATAAATTTCCATTTCACTTTGCTCACAGCTTCTCTTGTTCAACCCATGAGTGAGCTACTCCCTCATAAGTACATGGGCCTCACCCCTTCCTTAAATACTTAATTATCAACAGAAAAATTGTAACAGTGATCTAATAGAATACAACAAAGATACAAGTGAACCCTTTTAAAGTACAAAGAAAAGACAAACAGATAAAAAACACCAATGGACCATTCAAATAAAGACATCAGATTAATCACTGTACTCAATGCCCTTATTGCTGAATGAATATTCGCGACCAGTCTTTATATCCCAAAACCTTCTATAAAATTAAATTACTTGATTGAAACCCCTTCAACATTTATAAATCTGCCAAAGCTAGACAGTACATTTATAAAGGTGAAAGGACTCTAATACAAGATAACAAATGAAGCCTGGGTACAAAGCCCATGTAATAAAATTATTGACACCCCCTGATATGAAACCAAGAAAAAAATCTCCACCATAATTATTTGAGAATGAGATTAATCTAGGACCTTTAATAAATGTATTGCAAAGGAAAATTCCAACTGCAGTGACTATGTAGTCCTTCACTAATCATAGTTATGCTATGCAATAAATTTTTAAGCATTTTACTGTTGTAATACCGTGTTTGGAGCAAATGCCCCCCAATATAAACGTGGATAATTAGATCCCTGTGAAGACAGCAAGAAAAAAGGCAGTTATAAGGATGCATCAAAGATTAGGAAGAAAAATGAACATAAAGAGATATCCAATAAAACCTGATTTTGCCCCCAAACCCAAAGTCTTCTAGAAATCGCAGTTCCATCGTCTTCACGTGGTTCTGCAATAGCAGCAGTACAATGTGCTCCACAAGATACAGATACCACAAATTCTGTCTGCAATTGCTTTACTTTCTTTGGTTGTTTCCTGCCGTTCTCAGTTCCATCCCCCAACTGACCAAATTCATTTGCTCCTGTTTGAAGGCACGCATCAGTTGTTGTTGTTTGTTTATGCTGTTTATGTATTGAGAGACACAGCATGTCTCGCAATGGAAATACATGCCTACCCATGCAACAATTTAGACATTGTCCCAATCATAACAGAGTCCTTGGCTCAATTAAGTAGATGCAAGATATACATTCACCTTAAAGGTATTTCTCTTTTCTGTGAAACTCAATGAGTTGAAACTAAATATCAACAGTTCACTATTATAACTTTTTCGTTAAATCAAGTATAATTTGTCCTAAGACTCTTTTTTTAATGGAGTATTTTTCCTCAAAAATTGTTTCCAAGGAGATAATGTTTAGGAATAAAGATAATCTCTCCAAAAACCTGCATTATTTTCCATGTTACATATCCATCAACAAACAGAGCCTTAAAGAATCAATTCCCCCTAGAAAATCTTTTAACAACTTCTTCATATTAAAACAAAGCAAGCCTACACATAAATATGTTTGATGCACAGCTGGACAGAAACACTTGGTGTCATTTGTACCCAAGCTAATAAAACCGGCATTACTGGTCTAATATAGAGAATTACATCTAACTTCAACATTTGGAAGAGAAGCAGTGGTAGTGACTCAACTAGTTTTGAGCATAGGGAATAAGAAGGAACAAAACATGTCCCCTTATGTCACAGTTCCAATAAATGTCAAGATCTCTTAGCAAGGCATTCAATGATTAACGTTTCCAGTCCTTCGTGAAATATAGCTCTATTTACCGGCATATTACTAGTCTCTTTTGTATATATAACGCAACTACTGTCAACTTCCTCCTTGTTTTGCTCAATGGATACCTAATAATTAATTTTGTATGAGCAATACAAGGATGAATCGAGTAGGAAGTGGTAGATCATAGAAACCAAATGTCTGGG
Source organism: Euryodendron excelsum (assembly GCA_033060915.1). Lineage (NCBI taxonomy): Eukaryota > Viridiplantae > Streptophyta > Magnoliopsida > Ericales > Pentaphylacaceae > Euryodendron > Euryodendron excelsum. Next base: position 42,349,567 of record CM065385.1, on the reverse strand, counting down.
AAAATTACCCAAATCCTCGATTGGTAATGCTATCCTTTGATTGGTAATGCTCTCCTTAGTTTATGTTCACTGATCATCCATCTTTGCTTACCTCTGCTGAGTGAGTTGGAATTTCAGCATTGTTGTTAACAATGTAAACATTAAGTTGCATTGGAAGACGGTGGTGAAGCATGAGGAACGAAAGAAGATTGGGGAAACAAAAAGAAGTTTTTGTCATTATTTCCAAATTTGTTTAGTTAGAGCGTCATCGTAAATGCAACATAAATTAATAACAACAAGAACAGAGTTATAACTAAGCAGTGAGAACAAGGCATTCAATCAAGTGAAAGAAGTCGCAAGTCTTACGAAAATTGAAGCCTCAAAAGTTTTCTTAAATAGAAGTGCTACTTTATAGATGCAGCAAACCTATATTGCCAAAGAAGTTAGGAATTTAAAAGAAATACCAAATTCCAGAACATCGCATCAGTAAATAAACTGACCCCAAGTAAAAAGTGACCCGTCTGAGGCCACAGCGGCAGTATGCTCTCGGCCACAAGCAATGTCCAACCAACGGGAATTAACACCCGCAGGGCATCCAAAAAGCTCAGGAGGAAGCTGCTTTGGAATCCTCAAGCTCTGCTCTTTACCCTTTCTGCCTGTTTGCCCAGATTGGTTATAGCCCCACACATATATTGCACTCTTGGTCGGAAGACTAACAGGTTGGGAGTCGCCAAAAATCTCTTCAATACCCATTTATCACTGCTGTAAACCTGATAAATCAGAAAAGACAATAAGCAATTCAAATTTTGTAAGAGTAGAGCTAACATGCAATTAGAAATCCTAAGAAATGACCGTGAAAAAATTCAAATCAAAATCAATCAGAACACCTAATTTCATCCAAGAGGAAACGAAAAAAAAAATAGACTAAAGTGAAATGAAAATTCTACGTTTCCACAATGGGAGTGTAGATCTGCATAATAATAGGCAAGAGTGTTCAATTATATCAACCAAATGATTCAACTATACACATTATATGTTGCAGTATCATATTTGGTTGAGAAAAGGCAGCGACGAAACTGAAACCCTGAATCTTTTATTGCGAAGAAAACAAAAAATTACCCACTGATCCTTAAATTATAATTGGGTCCTTTTATAGTTAAACAGAAGCAGCATAAATCATAAAGGTTTGTTCTTACATACCAAAAAAGTAAATAAATCATAAAGTTCGAAGTCTCATCTTTATTCTCTTTTTTCCTCTTTTTCTCTGTAACCAAACACCGAGCCAGAAACTTCCCAATTCCGAATGGAAGCGGGGAATGCGTAGAAAAGCAAATTGGGAATCCAAAATGTCAAAATTATTATCTCAGAAACCGAGAAGGTCAATGTAACATACCTCGATCAAGCAAAAGAATCGCAAACAGTCTACGATTTTCGGAGAAAATTCGAGAGATTGGATAATCGAGAGAGAAAATGCCGAGAAAATTATGGACTGATTGTCGTAAGTTGCGAATACCTTGGGAAAGGTCAGTTGAGTTCCAAGACTTGCGCATCTGCCCCGCGGAATCTTCTGGATCAAAAACGTTTGATAAAATAGTCATATTTGTATTTTCCACCCCATTGATTCTTAGAATATCATATGCCACCTCGTTAGCTTTTGAAAATTTGAAATTCCACCGACCATACAATGGCTGACCAAGACAATTTTTATTTTGACGATTATGCCCTTACCTACCGACTACCCGTTGATGGTACGTGGTGGGTAGTTGGAGACTTCGACCTAAGGGCAGCCACGATTACTCTGGCATTAGCAGCAAACGTATACATATATATGTACGTATTCACATTCACATACATATGCGTTTAGTTTCTCTAAAAAATTCTCGAATCCTTGAAATTTCCGGGTTAGTTTTCTTTCTTGCCAACCAGACTTTGAACCTAAAACTCATCTTATTCTTATCAAATGCTCTGTTACTTTTTCCACAAATTGCGGTGCCCTGTTTGCTAAATTTCTGAAAAGTTTAGTGAAACTGGTATGTGATTGCTATGAATTATTGAATTCTTGTCTCTTTCTTTCCAAAGCTAGAAAACCCATCTGCAAATTTTTTATTTTTTGCCTGCCTGTGAGGATTGTAAGAACATGAATTAAACCTTCAGTTTTGATTTTTCTGGCTCTGTGGGGTTAGCTTTTCAATTCTCTCTATTCCTGCTTATTGCCGCCTGTATTTATCTGTGTAAATGTTTTGAAATTTATATGCATCTCTTAGCAAAGTGTCAAAGTTTGGATAAGGGTCTTTCATTTTTCTCTTACAAACTCTCGATTTACAGGAGAACGTTAACATCATTTTGTTAGGTTTGCGAATGTAAATCTCAACAGTGAAGCAAGACAAATGTAAACCTTTTGTATATAACACATGGAATTGAGTTTGAACTTTGGAATTTGATATGTTTTGTTGACTACTGTAATCGAGCCATCGAAGTTTGCTAATGCTCTATTGAATTGTCAATTCTTGTGTTGCAATTGTTCTTGGTTATAAATTATCTTTTTCTGTTCGGTTGGGATGTGAAATCAAATTTTGCAGATACATAAGGTTCATGGCTCAAGCAGCAGGTAACAACACTGAGAAGAAACTTGTTCGGATTGATGTCAGTTCAGACACTGTATGCCCATGGTGTTTTGTGGGCAAAAAAAATCTGGACAAAGCCATAGCTTCGTCAAAGGATCAATATGATTTCGAGGTTCTGCTTTTTTTTCCTTCATTTCTAACTTATATTTTTTATTCAGTTGTTTTCCATTCTGATTTACTGTCAGTCTATTTTCCAGATTAGGTGGCACCCCTATTTTCTTAATCCTTCTGCCCCTAAAGAAGGTGTTAACAAGAAAGAATTTTACCAGAGCAAGTTTGGGTTACAATCGGAACGTATTATGGCTCGGATGACAGAGGTCTTTTCTCTTATTCCTTAAATTACCAGTAAAGATTTTATTGGTTGGTATCGCCTTTGGCCCTGCTGGTATATGATAAGTAATTCCGACTGTTTTGGAATTGCAGGTTTTCAGGGGACTTGGGCTGGAGTACGACACTTCTGGTCTTACGTAAGTTAGCATAGTTACATGTGAACTAGTTCTTTTAAGAGAGGAAAACTGTGTCAAGTATGAAGGTGCTTTTATATACCACTAACAACTTTTGGATATGCAGAGGAAATACTTTGGACAGCCACAGGCTTATATATTTTGCTGGCCAACAGGGGCTTGATAAGCAACATAATATAGTGGAGGAGCTGTGCCTCGGCTACTTCACACAGGGAAAGTACATAGGTGACAGGTTAGTGCTGTTCTTAGTTTCAATGATATATATCTCAACTTATTGCAAGAGTAATACTGTGCTTTATATGGTTAATTTAATTGGGTTATGTTATGAGTTTTCACAAGCATTTCATAGAAATTATTTTTATTTGCCAAAAAAAAGCTTCATAGACAAAGTTTTGTATGTAAGAAAATTCAGTTTGAATGTGTTAATGTTATTGGGAAGAACAGTAAATCTTTGTTCACCCCCTTGTGCTGGTGTGATAATTTGAACCTATTTTTTCTTCTGGAAAGATATCCACATTTCTAGCTCACCTGAAAATGCCACTACTCTGATGCCTCTCCGTCAATTTGGGGTGCTAGGAACTGGGACACACCTAACCTCCAGCTTTTATTTGTGTGGAGTGCCTTTAGGCTCAAACCTCCTTGCTCATGCTTGTCAGCCAAACTTCCACCATTTCACCAAGCATTGCCCCTTGCATATCTAGCTCAACTGCCCTCAAAATAACAAATAGATAACTGTAATAAATGCCTTCCTTGATATATTTTTGTATTTGTTATATACCGAATTTTGACGACAAGTGCTCAAAATAGTGAGTCCGTGGAAGAGATTAAACAAGCTGCACACGATTTCACATGCCAGTATGCCACTAATTCAGGAAGTAGATCTTTCTTCATAAATCAGAACCCATCTTGCTTATTCATTTAAATGGGACATTTTGTGCATCGTTAAAAATTATTGTAGTGAAAATTGGTTAGGTTTTGACTACATAAGTCGGTCATATAGCCTGATGAAACGAAGATATGCCCACAAAGAGATCTCTTAGTGTTGGGGATTATCATGTGTTGGAATCTTAATGAAGCAGTGAGCCATGGAGTTTTCTACATCTACTTGTGAAACAAATCATCAATAATAAAAGTTTATTGTTATGGAATAGGGAGGAGTTAAGTATTTTTCTAGATCCTTTCAGACCAACGTAGCTGTCATTAACACTAGTAATTTCTACACAGGGAATTTCTTGTGGAATGTGCAAGAAAGGTCGGGGTAGAAGGAGCAGCAGAGTTTCTTGAGGATCCAAATAATGGATTGGAGGAGGTATGTTTCTCTTGTAAAAGTTCCCTTTATGCTCAAGTAAATCACTTAGAACTCAGAAGACACAGTAAGATATAGAGGAGATCTTCCCAGAAAGTCAGAAGTAAACACAGCCATTCCTGCCTAAAAAGACATAAGATTCCAAATTCTTCTGTAGTGTTCCTGATTGAACTTGCTGTTTTGAACCATTCAAGGTTAATGAGGAGCTTCAGAAGTACTCAGAGAGTATCAATGGAGTACCATATTATGTGGTGGGTGATACAAACATTACATGTACTTGTTTAAACTTTCAATGTGTTATGCATACTAGTGCATTGACTGAGAGTATTCTTTTGGCAGATTAATGGGAAGTTGCAGATTAGTGGTGGCCAACCCCCACAGACCTTCCTGAGAGCTTTTCAAACAGCTGCAAGTGGTGGTGCCTAGAACCTGTCAAAGTTTGTTTGAAGTCCTGAATAAATATGCTTTTTGCGTGACACAAATAAATTGTAGTATACTTCTCACAATATCAAGTTCTTTGTCTTGTATTGTTTCTATGGTTATCTTGAAACTTCCCAGAGAGAGGAAATATGCGTTGTATGCATAATATTTGGAGTTGTTGATGAGATATAAATATACAACTATACCTGCATTTGCAGAAACATGTAGCATTCGTTGGTGTTGGATTTGTATTATAATGTGCAAGTAATAGCTTTATCAGATGCCCGTTAGATGTTTTCTTTAGGCCTGTTTTCACATTCGGAATACTTCTTCGTAGTGCAGGTGAGCAATATGCTTTCTGTCTGTCCCTTTTTCTTCTTTTAAGTTAAATAAGACACGCTCACTCATGCCTTAATCAAGACTAGAGCCCTGCACCATCCCTGTTTGGTGAAGGCAAAAGTTACTACTCAAGCCAACAGCAGCAGTCAATACAGGTGCACTGGAATGCTAGAAGGCTTATGCATGCTTCAATTGATGCTTTGAAATGTTCCCTTACATTGATCTTTCTCATGTCATTGTAAAGGGATTGCTGGGGTTATTCATTCTAGAGTCAGTTTGGAATTGTGTTTCTAGGTTGATAGGTGTCGCTTGATCCTCATTAGGTGATATGGAAGCTCTCTTGAGGTATGTATGCTCTTTCCATGGTTTTGGAACACCGATGTTGAAATGAAATATCTTCTTTATACTCTAAAAAGAAAGAAAAAGGCAAGAATTTTGTTCTCAGTTTTTCACACACGAAAGGCACAGAAAGTTCAGCGATATGGTAAATGCTAGAACTTTTCTTTTTGCACCATGGGGAAGCCAAAATTTGAACTTTTGCAAGAGGAAAAGAACACACGCACACGAAGTAAAACACATGACAGAGAAGTAAACCACAACACCAAACAACCCGTCGAAACAAGTTGGTTGGAGAGCTTTAAATCCCAAGCCCAAGAAGAGCTAGCAAACCAATGCGGGACACCAAACTGCACATGGCTTTTTTTCTTTTGCGAGAGGGAAGCCAAAATTTGAACTTGGGCTCCATGCAAAAACATAAAGACGGCAATCTCAGCAAAGATTGATCCCTAGCAATATATATAAAGACTTGTGTGCCGAGTTAGCTATATAGACTGCGCTATTATTCCCTCTTCTCAGGTCTCAAGTTCCAAAGCCTACGCTGACAGGCCAGCCACCTCCACAAGCACAAGTCTGGAATTCACCCGATCCATTGGTAACGGTGGGAGCTTGTGTTATATCCCATGAGTGGTCCAATGTGGCCCTGCCGTGGGATATTTCCTCCTCAGCAAAAAATTATATCCCCGCTTCTGAAATGTAACAATTTAGAAGCTCGTATTACCATAGATGGAGGAGCAGTAGACAAATCAGTATCAGAAGGAATACTCCAAATTAAACTGAAACTCTCAATTTTATAATCTATTAGAGTTGCAACGAGAGAGAGAGAGAGAGAGAGAGAGTAATTTAAAAGAAAAAGAAAAAGAGACCAAGGCGAAATGGAGAAATCTGTAACCCAACCCCTATATTTTTCTGTGGAAAACAAATTACTACCACCCAACTGAGCCTAATACCAAAAAAGCAAAAACAGAAAATACTAACTGTGAATCCTAAATTACAATAGGGAAAGCTTTTTGTCTTAGTTCTCTTTTATTTTCTTCTCAAGGTTCTTCTAAACCAAAGGCATGACGAGACAAAATTGAGAAACTTTCAAACTCATAAAAGAGTAGGACAATCTGCAGAAGAGCCACCGAGGATCCAAAATGACTGGATAAGGAAGAACCATCAAATGTTGATATCATGAACGTATGGAACCCAAGTTTAGAGCATGAGATCCAAAAAAACGAATGAAGCATGGACCAAGCTATGTTCAACACGTTCTCCATCCTGATCTATAATTTTAAAGCTCCGATTCTGTTAATAAATACAAGAGATATATACTTCAATCATTTGTGAATCATGTACAAGTCACATACAAGAGGAATCAAGGAAAAACAAACAGCATTTCACCACATCAGCACACCTATTGACCATTTTTCCTATATTGGTTTTACATGTTTTCACTTTCTGTACTGAAGGGAACTGCACAAATACCTTTTTTTCCCCAAAAAAAGGGTAACAAGAAGTAATCAAAACAAATTTAAGCTGAACAACATTTTACATTCACTTTTTATTGCAAAAGCCACGGTATTCACAAGGCCTATACAGTTTCCGCTTCCAATTTTCAATTCTCCCCTTCCTGTTTGTTGCTGTTTCCTCTTCTTCTGTGGTAAGTAGTTGCCGGTCCCATCCACTGACACGAACCTCACAAATAAGGTCATTTTGTTTCATCGAATACCATTACCTAGAAAAGCCATCAACATGTAATCATAATCAAGGTTACTCAGATTATCAGATATCAAAATACTTATTAACCTTTTCTTCCGAATTGTCTGTAACTAGCAACGAGTATCAAAATTCCTTAGAAAATGATTTGGAAATTACGAGTCAAACAAACTTCATAAAGCCACCATGAGTACGAAAGTTTCAACATTATGCGAAGGGCTCAAACACCACTAGCTCAAGATTTGGAGCAATGACAGCCTATAAAATCACAGTACTTGTAAACCAAAACTTGGATTTCCATCTTAATTCCTGCATACCAAGACAGATATTTGAACAAGTGGATTCAAGCTTTATTATTCCAGCCAAATATGGCACAACAGGTAACAGATACGCGAGATCCTAAATAGTAGCTTCCATCAGTTCAACAAACACCCAACAGAGAAAAACACTTCATAGCTTAACCCTCATATGTCAAGAACAAAAATGGATTGTGGAATCAGTTCATCAACATATTGCCTCAAGTAATTATTGAAGTTCCGATGTCAAGTTACAATCCTCTAGATCCAAAAATCAATTTACTTTCTTATCAGGTTGATGCCTCTGTATCCTGAGTCCCTGACAGCAAATTGCTTCTCACAATAGAATTTATTAGCTTCTGCAACATTTACCAATGGGATGTTAGTGGCCAATTTCTACTTTCCCCACCAATCACATTTGATAAATAACCTCAACTCACTCTTCAATCAAGTTGGCAGCACTTAAAAAGTGATAGTTCATTGCTAGTCTCCACCAATTACAGGTTTGCTACGTATACAAAGTTATATAAGAAAAGAGAATTGATGACAAGTTATCACAGTTGGCTGATTCTACCATGAAATTGGTGTTCCCACCTAGAAAATAAAATTTTCACATCAGCTTGCTCATCTCCACCAATGACGGTGGTCCATTGAGCTTTCAAATAAGAATTTGAAATATTTTTTTGAAGAAACTAAGATTTTATCAAAATAACCAGAATTCAAAGGAATGCACAAAAAAAATATCACAATCGGTTTCAATTTCAAGCATCCACTTGGTGTACTACTTTACAAACCACTTCTTCATCACAGCTATCATATCTTCCCTAACAGAAATGAGCCTCCAACCAACATAAAAGCTGATGACTTCTCTCCTCCAACACAAACCATCAAACGCCAGCCAAATACTTTAAACAAATCTAATAGATTTGCTCATAGACAAGGCCACTAGGTGTATACTTGCAACTTGTCTGAACTATTGTTCAGAAATAAATGCTCAGGAACTATATCAATTTTGTTAATTGAGGGAAGGTGGTGAGGAGGGAACGTTTTGAAGAAGCAATGTAGTCCACTCAACTAGGTTCTGTCATGCTTGTAAACTGTCCAACCCAAACCTGATTCAATCTGAATGTTTGGCTAGCCCTACATCCAATTTGTTGTTGGTGTTGGTTGTATTTCTTCCACCCACGGAATCAGTTTGCATTCTACTATGCCAAAGAAATCCCACTGAAACTGACCTGCAACACAGAAACACTTACCTAGCTGCAACAAGTTTCTTGAAGTTGGCTGCTTATCTTCAATGTCACAGACACAAATTAATTATATTCCTTCCTCGAGCAGAGCAGCAATGTGGCAGGACCGCCCCTTTCTCACTTGCCTTAATTTCCCTCTATCAGCACTAAAAAGTATCCCCCCCTGGGGGGTATCTGCATTGGGATGCCAACTAGCTTGTCCACCAGCACCAAGTGTGCTGCCACTAGAAGATTATTTCCACCAAAACAAATTGAAAATTTCCTCATCCACTAGCAGAGATACTGTCAAGTCCGATTTTTGTATTTCCCAATAAAATGGGTTTCCATTTCCACTCATATCTATGATGCAACCTACCAAAAACATGTACATATTTATATCGATATATGTAAGCATCTATAGCCACAGCTAGTAGCTCATATCTGCAGATGACATTTTATATAATGGATTTAATGACTTTAAATCACACATTTGTCAAACACTGCTGGACTCCTTTTAAAGTCTTCAGATGAGGCCTGTATTCGCTTGCCAAACATGCAAGGGACACACTAACATATCAGGGTGCCAAGCATAGGGCAAACAACATGTATATGTGCATGTAAAGTGGTGCTGATTCCAGCCATGTGACACAGTTCCACTGGATCCCCCTTCTAATGTCTTGGGGGCAACCATGTCAACATATATTCTATGCTCCATCAGGAGGGCCACATTGCTGATGGTCTGATTCAAAACCATCCTTTGCATTCTTCCAACTTCCATTTCTTCCACAATTCAAATGATCTGGAAACTTGTGAGTTTTCTTCTCTTCTTCCCCATTTTAGGGAGGTATATACTTCATCTTCTAATCCAGATGAGATATGTCTGTTTGTGGACTCCAGTGGTTCCTTTTCTTCTAAATCTTTTTTCTTATAAGAAATGATAATTTATTTAGAAGCTCCAAAAGGGGGAGCTGCCATGTACATCCATATACCTATCCACAATATTTCAACCATCAAAATAGTTACAAATTGTAATCCTCTATGACCCAATTAATAACACCTGCCACCCACTTAAACAAAAAAACTCAAAAAGTTACTTTTAATTTTTAAAAGAGCACACGGTCAAAAGATTGATGATTACACTCACCCAAAATACTCCACATCAGTCCCAATGGAGCAGCAATCCAAACCTTCTTCTAGACTTGAGCCCCAACCTAACTATGCATCAGGTCAGTCAACCTCCCTGGGGAAACCCATAAGACACCAAACAAGTCCAAATTGAAAACCCACAATTCTCTGGCTACCTTACAAATGAAGTAGCAAATGATTCCGCATCTTATTTGCACATGCAACACCAATTAAACATGATTTGCTTGCACCAAATCAAACTATCCAATGAAAGCATTTTTCCATGAACTGCTGTCCGGACCAAAAAAAACGGGTTAGGGGATTTAGTACACCATATCTCATCCAAGGAAAGGCATCTCCACCAGGCCCCACCAAAGTTTCTTCATAATTTTTCTTACCTTTCAAAAACTGCCAACGCTTCTCCTTTTCCTTTAGTAAAGCTTATTACAAAGTCCAACGTAACTCCTACACAAGTAAGACTCTAATTTGATATGTGCCTTTCCAGAAAGTCAACAACAATTAGACGCATCTGTTCTAAGGAACAATAAGCTCTTAACTTGGACTTCTTCATTTTATGTAGAAGGAATAATGAGACCTTCAATCATCCTGTTTATCATGCTCTTTGGGTTAAGATTTTCTGCTTTAGCAGAAATTTCTAGGGACAGGCCTCCAAGCAAACAACCTTCCTGAATATTCTATCCGGGGCTTAAGGGAGGCCTGGGAGGAAAGGAAACAAACTTAGTAACATTGTGCAGTCATGGCATTTATGTAAATTGAAAGGAATTATAGAATCCTTCACGATATGAAACTATTGAGGAGTTTAGGGACAAAATTCAGTTCTTGGCTTCCTTCTATGAAATTGGGAACTAAAGAATTCAAGGTGTGCCTTTATGCTTAATTCTTACAATGGGAGGAAGTGAGCCTCCTACTTTTGCACTTCAAGTCTGCCTCACATGACTCTTCTCTTTCTCAACTTTGACTCTCCTCTTTCTGTAGAAAATCTGGGCAGCTAGGCAAGGAGATTTTATCAGGATAATGCTGGGAGTTCTATCTTTATCTCCTCCAGAGCAGGAAGTGGAAGCTGTGATAAAGATTAACATCAAAGTACATTGGAAAGTCTTATGGACACCTCTGGCTTTAACTTGTAGCCTCGTTTGATTAATGACATCCTGATGGGGTAGAGGGTGGGTTAGATTCCAGCCTCTTGGCCCTTAAGTCACCTTCTGAGATGCATTTTTATTTGTTTTGCAGCTTAGAGTTCCAAGGTCAGCTCTTCAGCAAAACAAGGACCTTCTTCATCTGTTCCCGTGAGGGGCCACTTTACCCTCCTCGAATTTAGGCAGATATATGGTGGGCTTTGGGTTTGTTCACAGTTTGAGTGTCTAGCTATCAGGTTGTATTGGTGAGGCTTCTTTCATTTTATGTTGTTCAGAAGAATAGCTCATCCTCCTTGCTTGAAAAACTTCCTTATAAAAGGCAGTTACCAAAAATAAAATAAAAGACACTTGTTGAAACATGAAAAGCCCAGAATACAAGACATCGACCCGAGGAAATAATAATAATCATAAGAATGAGAAAAATCATTGTGTTTTACCAGATCTCCTTCATCTTTCAAAGACAATATGAATTCCAAACAAAAGAGGGTCAAGAAACAGCTGCATCGCCATACTATTAGGCCTTTTCTGATTTTCCTCTTACAGTAGCACCACCACACAAATTTATCACTGCAAGAATGTGTTCAAGCAACAACAATGGGCTGTCATGACAAAATGTAACTAACATACGCCACTCACTTCAATTGAGAAAATCAGAATCGTGTTTTGGTGGGCTTTATCCGACAGATCATTACTCTTTGTAAGGACCCCACAAAAGATCTCATTCTGTAATTTGTTGCATTAAAAAATTGGGCACAGTCCAAGGGAAGGACATTCCAAATTGTCCACATGGTCAGCTGAATATGATAAATGGGTTCAAACCACTAACTTTATAACGAGTGGTCTCCTCTTCCTCAATAAAGGATTCATTACCAAATGGAAACAATATTCTCCTTTTTATTCTGTTGTACTAATCTCAATGATCCTCTCTCCACTTCCTAAGTCTCCATACAACTGTTCAATTAACCCTCTATTCATCAATGGTGAGTTCAAACAATCAACTTTCATCAATGGAGATCCTCCTATGGTCAAAAGAGAAGCATGGAAATAAGATTATACTATCCATCATTACCGCCTATGCTCTTGCTTTTACAAATAAGCAAAATGTATCTCCTCCTAATTGTCATCTTCTCCGTCCAAAAGTTCACAAAAATTACAATTAAAAAACACAAGGAAAGGGCTTAGTTTTTATCCTAATAGCATTTCTCAGTGTTCACCAGGAAAATTGGATTCATCACCAATTTAATAACTGTGATACTTTAACCCAAAAATAAAAAGAGTTATTTCAGAAAAAATAATATCTTATACTAAATACATATCTAAAGATGAAACTTGTCCCTAACAAATCCAAAATACAGTATTCATTTCCTATGGTGACCAAACACCCTCCAAGCAATTAGAACTCCTACTAAGCAAAACCTTTCTGTGTCGTCACCTAAGGTATAAAAAAATAAATAGAAGTCAGAAGACTGACTTGAAGCTCAAGGCTTCATAATGCAACATGGAGCCTCATCAAATGGACTAAGAATCATTATCCTGTGTTAATTAAGGATAAGACTGGGACTTGGTAACTCAATCGAGAGAGAGAGAGAGAGAGAGCAAATCATACTGTTGACATTTAAGACACAGAGTAGATACCATTGTAAGCTCAAATACGGTGTTGATTAAAATAGAGCGATTTCTCAGTTTTGCATTTGTTGGAAACTACTAAGAAGCACAAAAGAGTATCTAAAACAGGACTAGCAAAAAATGAAGAGAACATCAAATAATAGAAAAGCAAGGGTGTCTTTGGCTACAAACAGAAGATTTTGACTAGAAGCATTTGCTTTTCTCATAAATAGATGACAATCCATTGTAATAAATTATTTATGCCAATTAATAAATGATTATCTCTTAAGTAAAGCACATAAGTTTTATGACCCAAAAAATAATTATTACCTTGCCACAAACTGGACAGCTTTCACTTCTCTCCATCCACTCATATATGCAACCCAGGTGGAAATGATGAGAGCATTTTGTAATTATCTTGGGGTTTTCTAGAGTATATTCTGCATACAGAATGCATAAAAAACTGTTAGAATTACTATTTTAGAAATGTACTATTCTGTTTACAGCAGCACGTATCAATTGAATCCAAGAGCAACAAAAAATAGCAGTTAGAAAAAGAAAAAGCATCCAATCATTGCAGGATACTGCTCTCGACTTCCAGGTTAGTTCAGAAGTCCCTGCCACCCAGGAATGACAGTAGCTCTCTTCATGAATCTTGGTATGTGGTCACCATAGTTTTGTTCCCAAATTTGGTCCCCCAAAAAGAAAGTCACGATCTTGGGTTAAGAGTGGCCAACCATTATGAAAGCTTGAGTGCACATTGACTGTGCTCCAAACCTTCTTCATCAAGCAAATGCAAAAGCTTCGCCTCTTTACCATTTTGAGGACAATTTTGAAAGACGGAGATATGCCCCTCTGTTTTTTATTATTATAGTTTCCTTCTTATCTCAAAATAGAAGCCACAATAACTCCGTCTTTTTCTCATTTTCTAGTTATCAATAACATTTAAGAAAAACACACATCAAAGAACACCAGATAAATTCATCAAATAGAATCACCCGCTGAAGTGAATCGTTCTTTAAATCCAAAACAAAGAACCCAGCTAAGCCAATAATTAGAAATATAACCTCATGATATTAGCTGGTGAGCTACTTATCAAAAAAAAAAATTGATATTAGCTGGTGAGCAAAAGTGAGAAAACTTACCCAGCATGCTAAGCATTGACTCTTACAACATTGAGCATCATCATATTCAAAAATCCCAAAGACAAGCAGATTGCAGAGTAGGGCCGTAGGCCCTTATACACAATTAAGGTTCTGAAGCAAGTAAAAGAAAAGAAAACATGTTCTGAAAGTTTTCAAAACTCAAAATGCGTAATATGAGCATGGTCCCAGCACATTTAGAGTCCATAACCAATAGTCTAAAAGTCAAAAAATTAGTCTAGCACATGCTAGCACACAACTGCCAAAAAGAATCCAAAATACTAACACAAGCCAGGCAGGTATCTTGGACATCACAGATTACGGTAAGTTAGCTTAGTTACAAGGCCCACAACATAACTAAAAATCCTACATCAACTTATTTACCTTCAAGACAGGTTGGGCAGACATCTTCATCTTCTTGGGAAGAATAAATATGAGCAAACCCAGTTGTTGTTTTTGTTGTTGAGAGCTTCAATGAAGACGTGGTATTGTATTCTTTTGATCCGTCTTCACATGCAGACTCATTCCATTTGTCTCCAGTATTCAAAGATTGTGAATCTCCATCACTATCATTTCTTAGTGGTTCAGTTTCCTCGTGTGAATGACTTGAGCCTTTCTCCCGTCTCGAAACCAGTCCATCCCGTTGCAAGCGGAAATAACGGGGATCGGCATCATAAGGCAAGGGCCTTGGAAGAGAACGGTATGTATCAGAAAGAGAGTTGTCAAGTGATGCTGCAGAAGTCAAAGAAGCAGTCCCCTGAATGGCTGAAGGAATGGCGTGTTCTTCCCCTCTTCGAAATAAGGATGTATACTGCCCAAGAAAAAGAAAAGGGAACATAAGAAAGTTGACATTCCAATTGAGGAAATGCAAAAGTTAACTTTCATCAATAAATTTATAGTTCCCCATTAAAATGATGTAATGCTAGCCCATTGCAACTCAATTGGCTCATTTGACCAAATACATATTGCCCCAACAAATTGGTGCTTCATATTGCAATTCCTGATCCATAAACTACAAGTAACCCATTCTGATGTAAATTTCTACTCTGAGGAGTTACTGGGTTTAGCGAACTAAACCAGCCCCGAGATTACCACAGTAGGCCATCTATCATCTCCATTATGACCGGTTCATATAGTAAGTCAACAAGGAACATGCGAGTTTGTAAGGCCCAGATAATGAAATGAATTCACAGGTGAACCACTCAAATGAATCTTTTCTTCTTCTTTTTTTCGGGTCATCTTGGTACTCATCAACAGCTAAGTCAAATTGAAATGTGAAATATCACCAACTTCATGACGCCCCGATAACCAATTCCAAACAAGTTCCCATTTTAACCAAACAACTAGAATAAACTTTCCAACACTAAAACCTCTTTACTCGATCCTTGAAAATACCAAAGTCAAGAGAACCGCTGTCAATCTCCTATTCCATTTGTGCAGCATTCCTTTTCTCTCGCTTTTCCTTTACCAATACTTCAAATGATAATATGACGCCTTGTTCAAACACTTAAATGGATACAGAAGTGTTATTATCATATGATGCCTTCTTCAAACAATTGACAAAGGTTCAATTCCCAACATCTATTAAAATGTAGAGCATTCTGCTTCCAAGTAGCATTACCTAAGCAAGTGTTTGAGTTTTTTTTTTTTTTTTTTGACACGTAAAATACTTAGTTAAATTATGATTTAAGAAACCAGATATTCTCTCTTTCTTCTAGAGAAGAGGTGGAGAAATGAGGAATAACAGAAATTTGGGGCTTCCAAAGTGAACCCAAAATTACGAAGGCACACAAGTATAGTGGAATAGTGCATATGCTTGGAATATATAATTTGATTTAAGTAACGCTTAAATAAAAACCAAAATGAAACATGAGAAGGAAAGCAACAAGAAGTGCTCTAAAACATGCCAAGTGTAAGACTTCTCACTAAAACATACCACGTGTAAGACTTATGATTAAAAAATAAAACATGTAAGACTTGTATAAAAAACATACCACATGTAAGAGGTTCTGAACAAAGCAACGAAGGCATATACAGTTTCTATAAACTGAATTGTTTGGATTAATATAATCTTCGTAATCCTCACGCAAACAACAGCAAACAGCACCCATAAGCTTCGACTTATCTTGATGGCATAAAACCCTCCACCTAGTGCTCCAAGCTCATCAACAATGCCCAATTTTGCTAAGTATTTACATCAAGCAGGCAACTCTGGTAGCAATAAAAATGTGATGATAAAGAGTGATTATGAGAGAGGACGCTTTGTGAAGTTACACTGACTCCGCCAAGCAGTGCCCTCTCTCTTATAGAGACAAAACCCAAATGCCTTCCAAATTCAAGACCCTAATAACACACCTCAGTCACCTCACTATCCCTTCGCCTGTAAAAATATGAGAAATATAAATTAAAAATAAGAGGCATCAAATAGAGAAAACATATCGATTGCCATAGCAAGCTAATGAAATTTGCAGCTAAAACTCTATGAACAGCACCGCAGTTCATAAATGACTCAAACAAGCCATCAATAGAGTAATCAGAGCTCATACCTCTTCACACAATTCAAAACCTTAGAGCAAACTATAAATCGTTTCGGGCAACCAAGCATTGCTGTAATGCATCACAAACTTTTCATAATCAACCCATAGCATCCTACACACTACGTGATCAAATAGCTTCCCATGTCAAAATTTTCTTAGTTTTCTCAACGAACAGAGGAATTCTTTCCAGGGTCCCTTCAGCATTGATGAAGGGGATTCTTCCCTCCGACAGTAAGCAAATTGGAGAATTCCTCGAATAAGTTATTAAGATTCTATAGATCGTCCAACAGCGATTTCAGCAAACCCATTTCAAACTACCCACAAAATCGAATTGCAACCAGACCGATTTCCATCAAAAGGATCTACCACGAATATTAATTAATCAGTCAATCAAAAGAGACCCATTTCAGATTATTAGTTTTGACAACGATCGGAACCTTCAAGACACTATTAAAACAAAGAATCAAAAGCACGCAGAGAAAAAAATTAAAGAAATTTGTATAATTCGGTGAGGTAACAGAAGTACCTCGAGAGTTATAAATTATAGTAAGAAAGATACGATTCGATTCCTGAAGGTAGACAGGGGCTAGAAATCCGAATTCCGATGCTTCAGATTCTACAATGGGACGGAGTGTTGGATTTTTTGGCAAGAACAGCCGTGCCAGCGCGGAATTAAAGCGACCTCCACCGTGTATAGGCGTTTCAGGCCGTGGTGTAAATGTTCATTTTGGATTAATTTACTCTTATTTTTCAATCAAAATTTAATTTTATATATTTTTACAAATTTTCATTTTAATTTTTTAAAAAACTAATAAATAAACTATAAATTACTTAAATAAATATATGTTTTTACGAATATTTATTTATGCATATTGATTTCTAGAAAATTGATAAAAATATAACATTACTTTACTAAATTAGTTAAATATGTTTGATCCAAATAAGCTTTTAATGTTAGACGACAGAGACAATCATCCTATGTTTAATAGAGTTTGAAGAAAAAATAACATATAGTGTGTAAAAGAAAATTAATAATTAATATTAATTGAATGGCTACATTTTCAGTATAGGGTTTTGTTGAGATGACACAATTACTTCAAATAACATGGTATCTTCTAGCATTTAAAGGATAAGTTTGTCTTCTCACAAAAAAAAATTATGCTAGAAATATGCCAACATATCCATTTAGATAACTGTTTTAAATTTTGAAAACAAAAAAATGCACGTAATGTAAGAATGCATTTTAGCTAAATTGTCCTTAGAAAATTGTTTTGGTTAATAGTTATCTAAAACAGTAAATGTTATGGATGTTACTTAAACGGTTTAGTGAGCTTTTTGTTATTAATATTTATAAGAAAATGAAAATGATTTTGCAAATGGATTGTAGTTTCAAATTTTTAGTTTTTTTAAAAGATGAGCAAAAAAATAAATAAAATGATGTAATACCAAGCTAGAATTTCTCTTTCATTAGTTAGTTCTGGATTTATATTTGAAAAATAAAAGAAAATGTAGGAAGAAAGGGGAAAATTTTGAAATACTTTCTTTAAATTTTTCCCCATTCTCATCCAATATTAAACAAAAGTAAATAAATAAAATATTTTTCTACCCTTTTTCTCTTTGTCTCTTTCCCTTGCTTTGATGTTTCATTATAATGAATTTACCCTCACAATATATACGAAATGCGAGATTAAAAAACCAATAATGCATAAAGGGAAAAAAAAAATTACCATGGAAATCTAAAGTTTTATTTGGATAAAAATGGAAATATAATAATGAAGATTAAATTAATGATGTGTTTCAGTAGTATTTTAAATTAACAGGACGAGTGCAATGAAATAATAAATATATTTCTATAAAGTTGATGATAAAATCATTAATGGCTAAGACACCTTTTATTATTTATTTTTGTTTATGACGTTGGAAGAAGCTAAAATTGGTCTTTTTAGTGAACGATATACCTTTCTATTTCTTTTCAAATAATTTAATTTCCAGCACTTTTTCAAATAATATAATCTAATCAATATATGTTACTGTCGTTCTCGATTTTAATTATTGTTAATTTGATATAAGTCGTGTGGTGCAAAGTTAATTAAATATGTAGGATTAAAGCCCTGCATCATTTTTTCAGGAGTTTTTATTTGGTTTTTTGATAGTTTTACACTCGTTTAGTTTATATTTTTAATAATAAGAAGACAACAACCTAAACTATAAACTCATAAAAAAAATGATAAACAATTATTTTGTCACTCCAACTTTGTCTTATATTTTAATGTCATTCCTTAATTTGATTTACTCTATTTAAGCCCTTTAACTTTAAAAATAAAGTCAATGTGTTGTCCAACATTTTAAAATAAGTTAGCAAAATTAAAATTAATTACACTTTAACTCTCTCAACTATGATTCAGCTACACTTTACTTGTTAAACTAAAAGTCATTATATTTTCACCATAAAACTATAAGAATTGAAGGTTGTATTATTGACACTATTAACAAAGGAAACAAATTTAACATTAGTTTCATTTCTTAAATGAAACAATATAATAATTTTTTTGTTTCGGTATAACAAATGTATAGTTTAAAAAATCTCATTGATATTGACATGATCAATAATTGGTGGCCCACACAAACAAGATTTTGTGAATCATTTTGGCAACTTTCTTAAGCATTTTTTCATGCTTCACAACATTTCATAACCATTAAATTATTTTTTTTTCTTTACTTTAGAGATTAGTATAAAATTTTGACCAAAGTAACCCCTAATTTTATATTCTATGATGATAAAAATGTAACTTTTTTTAATTTAATGGAGATAAAGTGATATTAAGTCATAGTTTAGAGCGCCAAAATAATTAATTTCCTTACCTACTTTAAAAAGTTAGATCACATTGACTTTCTTTTAAATGTTAGAGAACTTAAATAGAATAAATTAAAGTTAAAAAATGACATTGAAACACGAGACAAAGTTAAAAAGTAAACGTTTACCCTAAAAAAGAAGTATACACTTTTTAACACCAATTGGAAAATTTTCATACAAAAGCTAAAGCTTGAACTAAAAGTTAGTAAAAAAATGTATCTAAACAAACACTAATGGAGAGGAAATGCTCTCACATAGAATATTTTTTTTTATTTTTGACGTTTCAACCATTGTAATTATTATTGAAGACTAAATTATTTATTATTAGTTGTCATATTGTCCTCAATTATATCAAAGAGTCATTTACATAGTATAGACACCACCTAGCTAGCATCCTGTGGTGTGTTTTGCTAATAATACAAAAATGATCTAAAATTGCAATCACATGTAAATCACTTTCATTATTATTTGCGTATTTATATATTTATGTATATATTATAAATGCAGAAATCACATCAAGAATACAAGGCATTAATTCAACACATAATTTTATGTACTCAAATAAAATAAAATAGACATTTGATCTAAGGACTATTTTATTGTCGCAGAAAGTGATAATGTGCAACTTCGTAATACTGACTCAAGCCTATTTTGGATGGTACGTATACAGACATTCATTGATCTCAACAAGCAAGAGATCATGAACCAAGAAATAGACCTATAAGCTAAAAAATGTATCATGAGCCATTGCAATAATTGGGTTTTTGGTTTTTTTTTCTTTCTAATCAGGTATGATTTAATTTGTATACACCTCAATTAATTTTGGACAGTGAAGTTTTTCATTTCACACAAACTGAGTAATTATGAATTGAAAACTCTAGGATAACCTTAAAGAATTGACAACATTTAAAAAGTTTCGAACGTAAAATCTTATATGTTCAAACTCCAAGCTTCATCAAGTTATTGCTAGTTTATACGAACCGTGAAAACTTCATAAATTTGTATGAATATTAGCCGATTATAGGAGTGAGCAGGGATTGAGATCCATGCTTAGCATGACTAGGACTATTGGCCACCTTCGTGGTTTCGTACTTTCTAATTTAATTAGATGAACTGTTTGATCTCACGGGAGACATTCAAACAAAACGATAGCATGGTTCACAAGCCTATAATTAGGGCTGGCCTAGTTAACAAGGATATTGGCTTCTCTTAATAAGGTTAAAAGTTCTATTCCTCTTCTTCTGATTTTTTTCTTGACTTAAGTTTTTTTATTATAATTCATTATGATGTACTGAAAAAAAAAAAAAAAAACTATGACACTATGTTAATATAATGACGTGGTGTGATATTCTATTTAAATTATAATATGCGTATAATTTTTTATATGACAAAAATTTAAAATTTAAAATACCACTATACATTTAAAATAACATTATAATATTTTAAAAAGTGTTATTTCTCTATACACATAGTATTATATAAATAAATTGTCACACGTACGATGAATAAATTTTTATAAAAAACGTGCTTAACACAGATCCAAAACACACGCAAAGGCATCAGCCGTCGGATGATTTTAACACTTGCGGGCGGGACCTCCCGGCTCCCATTTGAACTGCCATCTTCCGCCGAGTCTGACTCGAGTCCTAACGATTCGAACCTGCTCTTCAAGGTACGTATAATGTATCTATTATGTATGTATATCCAGTCTACAGAGTATGGACACACCTTACTGTTTTTTTAGTCGTCTCCTTCGCCGGCCCAGCGCATAAGCAATCACATTGTCAGATCTAGTTGTCCTTCTGGGCTCCTCCTTCTCCTCCTCCTCCTCTTCCTCTATCTCTCTTGAATTTCTCTCTTTAGGGTTCTAGCGCTCCCCTTCTCACCGTTATTCGAACTCGTCTCTCCCTCTCTCTCTTTGAATATATAGGTAGTTACGTATACGTATATACTATCAGTATTTAGATTTGTGAATTAGGGTTTTGAATTCGAATTCAATGAAGATCTAGTTCAAATTTATTTGCATTTCGAAACCCTAGGTTTGCGACCAATGCAAAACTCAACGAGCTCGGTGGCCCAACCCGAGGCAATACTGGAATGGCTGCGGAAAGAAATGGGTTATCGACCTTTGGGGCCGTACATTGCTTCGAACAAGGCGGCAATGCCGTCGGTTGATTCGTTTCGCAAGGTTTGCCGCGGGAACATGATCCCGGTCTGGAACTTCTTGCTGAAGAGAGTGCGATCGGAGAAGACGGTGGAGAATATCCGGCGGAACATACTTGTTCATGGTGGGGATGACAGTGTTAGCGGCAGTGCTGGGGCAGATCCAGTGAAAGCTGGAGGGGCGGGGAGGGGTAGAGGGAGGAGGAAAGATAAATTGGGGGTGGTTGGGGAGAGTTCGAGTTCAAGTTCAGCAGAAAGTAACAGAGAAATTGCATTGCAGGAGAGGGATTTGGCGGAGAAGGAGGTGGAGAGGTTGAGGCATATTGTAAGGCGGCAGCGAAAGGAGTTGAAGGGGCGAATGTTGGAGGTTTCACGGGAGGAGGCAGAGAGGAAGCGAATGCTTGACGAGAGATCAAATTACAGGTCAAACATCTGAAATCAAACTCAATACTATCTTTTATTCTATGGGTTGGTAATTTGTGAATGCGGCAATGATACCATCTGAAATTTCATGGTTTCTTGCCGTGTTTGAAATTTTTTTGTGAAGTGAGCTAGTTACCAATTTATTGTTTGTTTGGATATTGCATGGGAACTTGAAGTCTGGGTCGTAAGAACCTACGATTAATTGCTTGGAGAGGAAAATTGAATTGTAGAATCTGATTGATATAACTATTGTAATCCATGCATTGTTGATGACTGCTACTAAAATCAGCAAGACTGTTATGCATCCAAATTATTGTGCTGTACTGCTGTGTATACATAAATATATGGTTCATCATAGTGCCTTGGAAGTTTCATTTCAGACAAAATATTATTCATCATTGAATATAGAATATTTTATCTGTCTGTTTTTATATGGTATGAATGGCTGATAAGCGGAGTTCAAACTTTGAGCAAACTGATGTGTGTCTAGAATGTAATATGCTTTCTAATGGTGTCCGGGAACTAAATTTTCAGAATGCTAGAAATGACAATTAGATGGTTGACAAGGAAAATTAAAACACTTGGTTTTATTGGATTTAATCTGGAAAAGAGGAATGATCAGTAGAGTGATTTGTGATTTTGACTAGGCTGAATTCAATGAGAGGTGTATGAAAATTTGTAGTGTGGAGTGTTTTGATATGTTTTACTCCTATTGCAGGCACAAGCAAGTGATGTTAGAGGCTTATGACCAACAGTGTGATGAGGCGGCAAGAATATTTGTGGAGTATCATAAGCGCCTTCGTTTCTATGTTAATCAAGCAAGGGATGCTCAAAGGTTAAGTGTTGATTCTTCTATTGGAGTTGTCAACAGTTACAGTGCAAATAGTGAGAAAGAGGCTCTTTATTCAACTGTCAAAGGCACCAAACATGCAGAAGATCTCATTCTTATAGAAACCACCAGGGAAAAAGATATCCGAAAGGCGTGCGAATGTCTTGCATTGCAGACGATTGAAAAGATTCAAAACTCATTTCCTGCTTATGAAGGAAGCGGTATCCACTTGAATCCTCAATTGGAAGCTGCCAAGTTAGGCTTTGATTTTGATGGGAATATATCTGACGAGCTTAGAGATGTAATTCTAAATTGCCTGAAGAGTCCTCCTCAATTGCTTCAGGCTATTACTGCATACACTCAACGGATGAAAACACTGATTACCAGAGAAATAGAGAAAATTGATGTTAGAGCTGATGCAGAAACCTTAAGGTATATTTATCCTTTGGTCTCTTCTTTTACATGTGCCTTTTGGTGTCGAAACCTTAAATAAGGTTGTAAACAAACAAGCTCAAGATTTATGAGCCTCTGCTGTCAATTAGATAGCTGCTTATGATCTTATAGTCTTAGTCTATTATTACTGCATATATTGCTTGCTTAAAAAACACGATTCCCATGCTTTTCCTTATAAGTTGCTCGTCCTTTGCTGGAGAAGTAGTTGGAACACCAATCCCTCCCTTTCTGAATAATTTTTTTGCTTACTGTAATAGTGGTGTAAGGCACCCTTGTTTAGAAGGGGAGTTGTAATTTTTTTTTTCCCCGCCATTATATGCTTCTGTTTCATAAGAATGGATATGCCCGGTTTTGTTCCCTTCAAGGAAAATTATATGTCCATTTCCTTTGAACTTTTTGAGTAATACATGTATTTTCTCGAGTCGTAGTCAAATTAACACTCGGCATGCATCTTGATTCCAAGATGCACTCTATATATTATGCCTACTTAATTGATCTTATCTTTTTATAATACATCCTACTGCTTTAGCAAGTCAAAAAATTTTGGAGATTGTATTTTGATAACATATAGGCTCTAGTTCTATATAAAATGTCTAATTGGCATCATTATTATTATTACCACTCCTGGCATTCCATGGACCCAATATATCAGCAAGTCACATTGTGGGTTTCTCATGTTTTTCTGTTGGACACCCACAATCCATGTCACAGACCTACATTTGTTTCATGTTAGTGAAATGAATTAAAACAGCCCCGAAAATTATCCATGCATATGCGCAAGTATTAATTTTTTATCATCTTTTGAGCCAAATTTATTGATTTATATTTCCTAAAGGGTTGTATATTGTCCTATTATTATTTTCTTTTTGGGGTTTTGACCTGAAATCTTATTATTATTAGTTTTTCCTGAACTTTATTTGAGATTTATTGTCTTACCCCTGACCCTAAAGTTTGCATACATGATTTCCATAATAATTGTTTCATCTAGGAATGACATGCAGTGTTACATTAAAGCGTATATCTTTTGGTGTAGTCTCATTGTTGCTATATTAGTGTGAAAATTACCTTTTTTGGGTTTATAATAGATTTAATTCTTGTCTTCTCAATCAGGTACAAGTACGAGAACAACAGAGTAATGGATGTTTCTTCTCCCGATGTGAGTTCACCATTTCAATATCAACTTTACGGTAATGGAAAGATCGGAATTGATGTGCCTTCGAAGGGAACTCAAAATCAACTCCTTGAAAGACAGGTCATCTTCTTTTTTATTGGTTAGCCTTTTATATGGTTCTTTCTTTTTCTTTTAGCTTTGCGCTTTTTTCTGTAACGTTTGTGCTACTTAGCTGTTTTCCTTTGGAGTAATATTTTCTTTATGGCATGATAGGTACCTTTTTCCCCAATTTTCATAACTCTCTTGATCGGTATTCTTTTGCTTATCTTGTGGTTCATTTGTTCTTCTGGCTGGTGCACGTTTCTAATTCTAAGTCACTAAGTTCATCTTGGTTTGTCTGGATTCCTTATGTATCTGATTGCTGATTGTATGGTTGTGGCAGCTTTTACATTTTGTGTTTGTCAATTTTTTTGCTTGGTTTTTATATTTGTTTGTTCTATTGATATCTTATATATTTTTTTCTCACAGAAAGCACATGTTCAGCAATTTGTGGCTACTGAAGATGCACTCAACAAAGCTGCAGAAGCTGGAAATATGTGTCAAAAACTTCTGCAACGTCTGCATGGAGGTGATGATGCTGTATCCTCTCAATCACTACTTGTTGGAAGCACATCACAAAATGTTGGCAGCCTTAGGCAATTTGAGGTAATGCTATGTTGGCAACTTGATTTAAGCATGCAAGGGTTCCAGTCTCTACTAAGTTGAATTACCAATGAACAGTGTAAAGCATTTCCCACCGTGATGCTCACTGACCATGGCTTTGTTCTTAATCTTTATCTGCATTAGGATACTTTGTTCAATTCAATTTTATTAGTATATGGTGGTTGCAATTTTTTAGTTAACGTTTTTTGGCCTTTGAATGGGATGGGTTGATGGAGTTGACCTGATTACTCATGGTTTAGTTGTCCTTGCACCTTATTGTTGGACATCTTAGTTTGTTTTTTGGTCAACATAGGATGGAAACATTCAACGTGTTCCTCAGTTAAAAAATGCCACCCACACACCAAACAATCCATTGTGTCACAACCTAAAGCTGCCGTAGCCTCGAACATGAAGTGAATATTATATCTCATTATTCTTGGGCTTTAGAAGAATATATTTGAACATTTAGTATGAGGCATGTTTCTTCCATAGTTGAGTTGAATGCCACGGAAACAAATTGATTTTTTTTTTCAATTGTTCAATTTTAGGCTTCAAATGAACCAAGTCAATCATAAATAGCTTGGGTTAGCCTACTAATAGGCTAGTTCAATCGTGTTCATCCACAAAAACTAGCTGAGTGCAAGCATCTTAAACATGGCCCTTATTATGCTTGTGAATGACACATATAGTGTATCCTCTAAAGTTTTATGCTAGGAAGGATGGACACATCGTTTGGGGTGCCGTATCCGTGTCAGACACATGACGGACACACGTACTTATCAGATACTCCGGGACACGTGTCGAACATGCCAATTTGGCATGTCCATTATTTTTGTTGATATTTTTTTTAGTAGAAACTTCTTGGACACATCGTAGACATGTGTGTCCACTAGTTGGACACGTTTTGGGATATGGCGAGATTGAAATGTTATTATTAAAAGTATTAAGTGGAATCGAATTTATAAATTTTAAAACTTTAAAACACCAAAACATAAAACATGTAAATTCAATTCTTCAAATCCTTAACTTGTTAGTTGTTGTATTATAATTGGGACCTTATTTAGTTGTTTTGACGGTGTTTTTGATGATTTATGAATTTTATGTTAGTATACATAACAAATAAAAATACTTTTTTTTGCCGTTTCCGTATCTTCATTTGAAAATGCTGTGTCCCGTGTCCTGTGTCAGTATCCATACCGGTGCCCGTTACTGTGCTTTTTAGGTTTTATGCTTGTTTCTTAGCAGTTCCTTCTTATCTTTTTACAGTTGGAGGTTTGGGCCAAGGAAAGAGAAGCTGCTGGATTGAGGGCTACCTTGAATACATTGATCTCTGAAGTACAACGCTTGAATAAATTATGTGCAGAGAGGAAGGAAGCTGAAGATTCTTTGAGAAAGAAGTGGAAAAAGATTGAAGAGTTTGATGCCCGCAGATCTGAACTTGAATCCATATATAATGCTCTACTTAAGGCTAACAAGGTAAGATAGGTTTGCGTTAAGGATTTCGTATGAAACTGTAAACCAGGTATGGTTATGCATTTGGATAGTCGTAGCATTGACTTAATAATGATATCAGTGTGCATGATGAGCAGGGTTGACCAATTGGAACAAGGCTCCCCATCCACACCCTAGGTCATGGGTTCAAGTCTTCCCTTCCCCTGAAGAGGCTGTGATGGGCTTTTTATAAATTACTTATAAAAAAAAAGTGTTAAGGATATCACTACACAAGAAGCCAATATTATCGTCAGTATCCCTCAACTCAATCTAAGCAGATTTCTATTTTACTGATGGGAGAATCAACCCAACCAGTAATCATATATTCAATCAAATTGAAATCTGGCACCTACTGAATAAATGTTGTGGGTTACTATCTCAAAATAAATGAATTATGTTTTGGCTGGCTGTGATAACCCGATTCTGATTTTATTAAGAAATTTTTCAATAGGACCACTTGATCAAATCTCAAAATAAAATAAGGCTGCTGCTGGTACTTGCTGTCTAGCATTGTATTGTTGTGTCCTAACTGCTCAGGAAATTATTTACAACCCAAACATGTAACTTCTTCTAAAAGATATGGTTTTTGTTTGTTTGGTGTGGTGGGGGATGAGTGGGTGGGTGACATCGACCATGTCATGAGGATGTAGCACTCCATCGTGAATAACTTTTTGGAGGATAGTTGTCTTATGTAGAATAAAATCTCTTCACTTTGTTTAGTATACATAATATGCAAAATTCATGCTTGATTGGTGTTTATGTAGGAAGATTTGTGCATCTGTTTCTCCTTGGCTTCATTTCATTTACATATGGCATCAGTAAAATGCCACAGAAGTCTTTGGGATCTTGAAAGCTTAAGCTTAATTTCTCTTCTTCTTCTCCTCCTCTGCCTCCTTTTGATGGTAAATTTCGAAGTTGTTCTAGCTTTCTTATGTCACCTTCCTTGAAAACTTTTCTAGTTCTACTCTGACATTGCAAATACATTTTGCTCTTTTTTCTAGGGACACATTCTTCTTCTTCTTCTTCTTCTTCTTCTTCTTCTTCTTCTTCTTCTGCAACTGTGATCGTGTTCTTGCTTATCTGGAGGAACTGCTGAATTCTCCACCAACCTATAGTTTTAGGTAGAAATTTTTTTTATGTTTTGTAATGAAGGGACATTAATATAACTTGCACCATGGGAACCCTACTTGTGGAGTCTCTTCAGCTAGAAGGGATTGCAATAGATCCGTTGTACTAAGGCTCTCTCTCTTTCATCGAGACTGAGCTTTGTTTTGTCTGTCTATCTGCATTAAGCCTTTTTTTTTCTTTCCTTTTTTTTTGGTTATTATTATCATTATTATTTATTTTTGGGATTTAGAATTACTCGATGGGACTTGTCAAAAAAACAGAATGACTGGATAGGTTTCTGCAGTCTTTTTGTAGTACTTGGTTTACATTCTTCATTATCAGCTCACAAATGAAAGAGATAGAGAGAAGAATACAGAAATATTACCTATCAGCTCACCATATGGGAGCACCTTGTAAATGGTTGTGCATCTGCAGTTAGCACAGCTCTCATTATCTATATGACTGTTGTGTTGTTAACATCTTAGATGATGTCTCACTGACAGTGTATTTATGCAGTGAGGTTGCGTTACTTTGTGTTTTGAGTTGATGCCTAGTTTTCTTTGTGTTTAGCATGTACTAGT
This sequence comes from Euryodendron excelsum, assembly GCA_033060915.1. NCBI lineage: Eukaryota > Viridiplantae > Streptophyta > Magnoliopsida > Ericales > Pentaphylacaceae > Euryodendron > Euryodendron excelsum. Next base: position 42,321,593 of record CM065385.1, on the reverse strand, counting down.
TCTAAGCAACTTACCTCCTAAATTTATTGGTTTTCTTTTGATATCATAGTGTTCTTATATTCATTTCTTTCACCTTGTAGGATGCTGCTGCGTTCTGGAGTCAGCAACCATTAGCTGCAAGGGAGTATGCATCAAGCACCATTATCCCAGCATGCACAGTTGTTGTTGAAATATCAAATGATGCAAAAGATTTTATTCACAAAGAAGTGTCAGCCTTCTATCGGAGTCCTGATAATAACCTCTACATGCTTCCATCGACCCCACAGGTCTGTAAAACTGACGAGTACAATTTTATGCATGATTCTATATCATAGCTGCTTACTGCAGTAACTTGCAACTATAATTTTCTAAAGATTCCATTTGGATTGTTTTGGTGATGAGATAATATGAAGTATTTCTCCTCATGTTCATTGCTACTGGTTGAGCATTCATTATGTATTTCCTATTTATGGGTCAGGTTTCTGGATCTAGTTATGATTTTGTGCTAGTCAATTAACATATCTAAGTATCCATCTCAGATTTTTGAAGAAATTATTACTTTTTTTTGTTGGCTGGAAAAAATATGATGCTTGCCGTGATTCCTTATTAGATCTGACATACACAACATATATATCTATTTTTTTATCGGTGACATTAACAACCAATGTATCTGTAATACTTGTAACTGGTATTTGAATTTGATTTGGTACACAGTTCTAGTTTTCAGGTCTGGCACCAAAAGATTGGATATGTATGTCAGAAGTGCATTTAAGTATTAATAATTCATTTAACGAGATACTTATGGAAAAAAGAATAATTCATATAATGAGATAAAAGAATAGATGATATTATCAATTGCCTCATACATCTGAAGTCAAGCATGCAACTGTAAGAATACCTGATCAATGTTCTATTAACCAGGAAAAAGACATTTAGAGGTGTTGCACAGTTCAGTGGGGCTCAGATGGACACATGCCTGGTACTAGGATTCTTATGTAAAAAATGTCTTTTTTTATTTTTATTGGTATTTTTTTATATATTAGTAAAATAAATTATATATATCCTAAAGGAATCCTCTATAAAAAAAATGTTATTGTTTGCAAACTAACTTTACTGCTAATGCTTCATAATTTTAATTCATGCTGTTGATCCCCCATTGCCCCAGAAGCTTAAGCTGTTAGGGAAAGGGCCATATAACAATTTTGTATATCCTGTGTCGACCTGATACATTTTTCTAGTTCATGCATGTCGTCTTCTGCTATGCTTAATGCCCTTTGGTTTTCAATCAGGTGCTGTTGGAATCTATGGGTGCTAATGGATCTACAGGACCTGAAGCAGTTGCAGCTGCTGAAAAGAATGCTGCCTTGTTGACTGCAAGAGCTGGTGCTAGAGATCCATCAGCAATTCCTTCAATTTGCCGCATTTCTGCTGCCCTCCAATATCCCGCTGGTCAGTTTTTGTTCACAATTATAGAAGTATGCCTTAATATTGCCTGGATAATGTAATTTATTTGTGAGGCCCAGTAGCCTTGAATGTGAAAGGTATTGTGCCAAGCTGAAGGCAGCCCAGACAGGTTCACCTACCTTGATTCAATGTGTCCTTGCCATTTGAACAAGTTTCCAGCTGCAGGGATCCTCTCTGGTTTTGGGACCATTTGTTTACAAAATTTGTGAATCTTGTGGTTGCAATTCAAATATGTCTAAAGTCTAAATACAATTAGTGGTTTTGGGACACTGAATATGGAGGCAGTGTCTATATAGCCTATCTAAGAATGGAGATAGGGTGGGTTTAGAACATCAATGCCTGACTCTAAAAGGAAACTTTTTCCGAACAAGTTCCATGTCTGAGTTGGGGGATGGATGGGGTCTTCATGGGTTTGTCCAGGGCAATATCAATCTGAAATGTAAAACGTAAACATCTATGACATTTTAATCAACACCCAATGAAAAGTTTTGGTTAGTGGGCTTCAAAATCTGTCCTCTTCCCAAACCCAATACAAGTCTCCAATTCTGAGCCTGTACCTGCCCCTTCTATGTGTGTTGACAGTTCATCCTTATCCCTAGTGGCATAGGGTGGCTTATTGGGTACACCTAAGCTGCTTCCATGTTGAAGCCTAATGGGATTTACTTTCTTATAACCATGCTCACTGACATCACCCATCCAGGAATTGAAATCGTCTTACAAAGAAATAGTTTATTGCATCTGGTGATGGAACTCTGTGGAGACAATTTAATGTTAGAGGGTGCTGGTAAGATAAGCATAAGTGCCAACTTATGCTTTTTCACACGATTGAATGTGAATACTATAGCTTAAAATAATGGAATCATGTTTCCTTCGTTAATTCTTTTTTCCCCAAGCTCTCCATTGTTATCTCATTATGACAAAACTTTTCCATGGTGTCCATGGACTCACTATTTGGGTTATTGGAGTTGACCCACTTTTTAGATTTAATTTGGTTTTGGCCCTAGATAGATTTTTAGTTGCCTTTTTGTCCTTTCATATTTTAGTGGATCGTTTTGTCTTGGCCGTAAGGGTTTAAGACATATGAAAGAAAGAAAAGGTTACATTTAGATTTCTCTGAAATTCTGTTAGCAAAATGAAAAGGCTTTTATGGATTGAGAATGTTTATGACCTTGTGGATTTATGAGTGACTCTTATAATTGGTATAGTAATTTTAAAAGTTTTTGAATGCTATTTGCTTGCAGTATTTTCTTTATTTTTCTTCTACTCATTCTTTGTATTAATTAAATAATTTCATCAGGTTTGGAAGGTTCAGATGCTGGTTTAGCATCGGTATTAGAGTCCCTAGAATTCTGTTTGAAGCTACGTGGTTCTGAGGCTTGTGTGTTGGAGGACTTGGCAAAGGCCTTCAATTTGGTCCATATACGGCAGGATCTTGTTGAAAGTGGTCATGCGTTGCTAAATCATGCTTACCGTGCACAACAAGAATACGAAAGGTATTGCTGAACCTGTATCTTTTCCTTATATGCTGGTCGAATTGTAATGTTGCCATCTGAAAGGTTTGCATATTGCCAAAAGAAACTTTTGCTAGCTGCCTTTCATCAATATAATCGGAAGAAAAACACTAAAAATATTATAGTTGATTTCTAGCTGCCTATTAATTTTCATCAATATAAAAGTGAAAAAGCCCACTGAAAATAGTATAGTTGATTACTTTAGTCCTACTTTTGAGTTACAGAAGGTGAGGCAAGGACCTGACCTATCTGCTGTTGTACCTTGTTTAGGAGTGCGTGCTTTCATTAGTTTAGATTTATCCTTCCCATCCAATTTTGCCAGACATGTCTCACTTGTTGTGTTAGCCTCTTCTTACTGGGGAAGTAATAAGTATCTGGTGCTATATGCCACACACACACACACACACACACACACACACACACACATGCAGAGACGCGTTTGTGCACGCACTTCCAGACCCCTGCCTTCTGGGAATACAAAAGCACAAGCTCACCCTTGATTGTTTGTTTTCACTTTTTTGTTTTTAAGCTTGCTTGATGCTCATTGACTACATCCTTGCAGGACCACAAATTACTGTCTGAATTTGGCTGCTGACCAAGAGAAAACTGTCATAGAAAAGTGGTTACCTGAACTAAAGAGTGCAATTATGAATGCTCAAAAATGCCTTGAAGATTGCAAATATGTCAGGGGTTTGGTAAGTAACTATCATTGATAAAGTCATGATTTTTATATTTGTATCCCTTAGGAGTGTGCTCCACTAATGGTTTTATGTAATTTAGTTTGCTTATGCCCACTCTGGCCTACCTAATATTAGATCCTGAATGTGATTTTTTCTCTGCTTTGCTTTTGGGGGGTTGGTGGAAGGATAAAATTCCTAGAGAATTGTTTGTATTTCAGATTTGAAGTTCTTTAAACCTGTTACACAACATTTTACCTTCCATCTTTAGATTGCTTATTTTATAAAAATTTTATTGTAAAATTTGAATCTTTGCCTGTCTGACTGAAGTGGTCTTACCCCTTTTTTTTTTTTCTTTCCAATTGGGTTGGGCGTTCTGTTGTTGCTATTTTTCTGGTTTGGGGTTTTGGTTGGGGGAGTAGATCACGAGTTGTGTCTGTTTGTAGAAGTGATTTATTGTTCATGTGGAGTTTTTAGTTCTTATGGCTTCCCATTGTACTGGTCGCCGTGCTCATTTTAATCCTGTGGTTGTTGGTTTCAATATTCTTCTACTTTTCAAAACTTTCTGGCATGAATAGCTGGTAAATCAAATGGAATTCTGTAGATGGTGATGCACCATTCTGAGAAGTTTCTTAAAAAAAAACCCATTTCTCAAACAGACTGCTTATCATTTTTGATTCATCTGATTGATATTGTTTGCAAAAGAAATTGTTTCCGCTTTGAGAAGACTTGAATTATTTCAAGTTGGAGGTCCACCACTGGGCTGTTGAGGGCTGAAATTCACATTAAAAGTACTAATGAGGAGATTTAAAATATTTTCGTAGTGGAATAAAACCTTTATCATGCTCAGCAGGAATTCCACTTAGATACCTTTTGTTTTCTGTTACCTTTAGATCTCATTTTTTCATTTCTATATGCTCTTTCAAGGTTTCATATTCTGACATTTATATGCAGCTTGATGAATGGTGGGAACAACCAGCATCGACTGTTGTTGATTGGGTTACAGTTGATGGGCAAAATGTTGCTGCTTGGCATAATCATGTAAAGCAGCTTCTTGCATTTTATGATAAGGAGCTTCTGTAAAAAAAGCTTCTGAAAACTAGTGTTGAGGTTCTCGGGAAGTATCCCTCATTTCTTTTCCTACTCAATCTTGGATACTGCCAAATTCAGAGATCTATGTTAAGCAGTTTACAGGCCCCCGGATAAGATGGGGACAAAAGTGGTGGCATCGGTTGAGGAGACAAACTTACAATTTGGTATCTGGCAAGAAGGGGAGGGAAGGCTGATGGCGGGGGGTTTGTTGTGTCTCTATTTGTTGAATGTCACGGTGTAGCCACTTCCTTTTTTTCCCTCTTCTCTCGTTCAATTTGTATAGATGGTTCTTCCTTTGGAAGAATCTTTTGTATAATCTGCGGGTACTGGGTTGGTCTCTTCTGCAAGCTCTTATTGTACCATGTGAGGCTTGATTAATGCCATCAAAAGGCAGTGTGATTTAAAATGTAGAGATGTTTGTACTTTGCTCCTGTTCTGTGTGAATCTTTCCCAATTGAGTTAAGGCAGATTCTTATCCAGCACTCTTCACAACAGTGGTTGAAGATTATTGTGCTTTTGCATTTTGTTGATGGTTTAAAAGAACTGTTTGGTTTGCTTGTTGCCCATGAATTACCAAGTTGAAGATTATTTTGTCTCTATTTCCATTACTTAATTACCGAGTAAATATCCATCAGTAATCAACAACACCAAGGAAGAGCACGAAAACAAATTGCATTTATTTTTCCATTGCAAAACATCACGAATGTTGGACTCAAATAATTCTCAATCTTGTTTGAGCAAATTACAGGCAAATCCAAACTATAATCACCCATGTTTGATGGCCCAATCTTTTGCCACTGGATCAAAGCCTGAGCCATGGAATTTCTCCAGTGTAGTTGCATCAGTAAATTCAATCATCTCAGCGCTAGAGTAATTTTGGTGATCCCCCACCTGTCCTTGTCTGAAGAACGAATTATACGGCAAGGGCGTCCAACTTGGCGAGGCAGTGGACTTATTCACTTCAGGGTTTTTCAGTGTCTCAATGCTACAGCACCTCACTATCTCCTCCACCTCCTCCTCCTCCTCATCGCCGCCGAAAGGACAACCCAAGAACTCGGCCAACCTCTTCACTTGAGTCCTGGGATCGCTCTTCAGTTCTTCGTAAGTGATAAAGAAGACTTTGTTGGGTCTCTCGGAGCTCTCCGTGTGGGAGCCCACCACATGTTCGTAGAAAGGTCCGTAAGGAATAACCCCGCGGCAGAACTTCTCTTGGACCACCTCCATCGGCGGCCATGGCTCCTGTTCGGCCTTCTTCCACTTCTTCCAGAAATGCCACGTTGAAACGAGGGTGTCCTTGGGATTCCTCGTGACGTAAACGACCCGACGGTCCGATGAATTGACGATTTTAGCCAGGAGCTGGTAGGGAATATGGGTATTGAAGATCCTAGTGGACAGGGACGAACCAGGATCCCATGGGGCCAAATTATTAAAAAGTTTAATCTAACTGATATAAGCTGCCGTATGTCTCTTAATTTAACGGTAACAAAAATACTAAAATTGAATAATAATCAATGCATAAATAATGAAGTTGCTATCTCATTAGACTTCACAAAAGATAAGTTAAAAAATTGTTTTTTGATACATTTCATTTCAATCATTTATTAAAGTGAAACTTGATGTTCTTTCAAGTCTCGTAAGTCGTTTATGATTGTATCTGTTCTAAATTATTTTGTAATTTCTTTCTCAATATACACAAGCAAAGAGGCTGTGAGAAAATCATCTTTCATTTTGTTGTGAAGTCTAATTTTGACAATATTCATGGCAAAGAATAACTGCTCCGTAGTTGCAGTGAAAATTAGAAGAGTAAGTACAAGTACCACCACTCTATAAATAAGTTGGTAAGTTGTTGATCTGTTAGTCTTTACCAACC